>CACRXK020015129.1:1406-12487 GCA_902702795.2 Paramuricea clavata
GGGGGCAAGCCGTAGTTTTATTACAATTTGCGTTCAATCTTCAAGCTTGACGATTTTGTCGCGTAGTTTATGTTTCAAATGTTACATGTTTGAACGATGAATGTGTCAGGTTTGGCGATGGAGTGCTACGTTGTTTACATAAAATTCTGGCGTTTGTGGAAGAATACTGGAACGTTTTGTTCACGCGCACGCCAGATTATAGGCAATTTTCGATATTTTCGAATGTTACAGTCGTACGTTATTTTGCAAGATAGAACGAAAGATATACATAAGGATAAAAAACATATCCATTATTCGCTATATACTGTATGAAAACATATTCACAAATCGTCAAGCTTCAAGGTTGAACGCAAATGGTAATACTTGTCAAAGTACAAAGTAATCTGGGCACTTGCATGCAATAGGAAATTCCAGCTTTTAATTTATGCGCGCAGGGGAGGATGGGAAGTAAGGTATCATATTGCTGATTAAGCCGAAAAAAATAAAAATGACGGCCGTGTTAACACGGAGTGATAGCTTACACTTGTAAATATTGAAATATTACGGTTGTTTCGGTAGTTTTTATTGAAATGTTTCAGCAATATGATACCTTACTTCCCATCACCCCCTGCGTGCATAATTAAAAGCTGGAATCACGGCCAATTGGTCAACGATCTATTGTTGTAATGGGTAATAATAGCTATTGTGGCGGTCAGAAAACCAAAAACTTGTCATATAAAATTTGTCGCACATACACACCTGCATGCACTTGGCAAATAAAACTTGTCACATAAAAACTTGTCATAGAAAACTTGCTCGTCTGGAACCGACTTTAAACTGACACTGTGTTTATTGTGTTTGTACAGACATTGATGAATGTAATTTGAAAACGGATAATTGTCACGATGATGCTAACTGCACAAACACTGGTGGAGGATTTGTTTGTACCTGTAAGTCTGGCTACACCGGAAATGGAACCACGTGTACAGGCAAGTATATTTAACTTGTTGTATAATTGGGGGACACAGGGGTGGGGGGGAGTTATCAGCCATCCCCAATGACGCTTTTAGATCATTGACTCTGTAACTGTAATCGTTACTGTAACTGTTTCATAACCATGAAGGCCTTAAATCGTGGCAAAATTCCGTGGACACTTATCGGTGTAAACTAAAGTATTACTGTTCACATACATATATTGGCGTCTGTGTCTCCCCCGCTGCCCCTCCCCCCCCCCCCCTATAATATTGGTTTTGACATGTAATCTTTCAACATTGAACGGGGGGAGGGAAAATTTAAAAATTGCTCTTTTTTGCACATATGCATTGGGCAATTAGGCAGGTATTTCTAATTTAGGATTGCCAACAAATGCATGTGTGTAAATTTACATGTGAACCAAAATAGTTCCCGAACTTCTGTTTTTGATACTTGCAGGAACAGAAGAGTGGTAATATGGTAGCAACCATAACTGACACCACCATTATTTCGCAGTATACTACTATGTAGCTATGTTGCATTATGGAAATTAACATTTTGTGAGCTGAATTTCTTGCATACCGAAATTCAGTGTATGTGTTTGCACGGGTCATTTTCGTATTCTGACTATCGTCAACCAGGGCGGGCAGTTGATGTTTTTCACAGCGCGCGGTTGCGTTTCAGAGCGGATCGGATGAAAATCAATCGATCAAGGGTTTATTATAAAATCGTCGCGCTCGAAAGCGAATTGCGAAGTTATTTAAAACATTTGCTTAAAACTATCAATATATTAAAATGTACCTTGTACTACATGCATTATGTTACAACAATTGTTTTACGAATCTATGAATTAATACAGAAAGATAAATGTACTTTTATATTTACAAAATTTACAAATTATGCGATCGAAGACACATTCTCCGTACCTTAAATTGCAATTGTGTTCATTGGCCCGAGACGGTGGCATTAAATTATTAAGGTGTGAATCAGGCTGTCTCATTTTGTCAAATGTTTTTGTGCACAAAGCATCATGTCTTGCGCGTAATGTCGAACATTTGGCTTGGTCTGAAAGGCTCGTCAGCCAATCAAATTGCTTCATTTTGACTGATAAAAAATAAATTACCTTACTGTCCATCAACTTTCTTTGTTGTAACATCGATATTTCATTGATTTTTCCAAAACAAGTTTTCTTCTGAAAACAAATTTTCAATTTGAGGATTGTTTGCAAAACACATAATGAGTTATATTCATTACATTATTATTTACCTTGTGTAGATATTAACGAATGTACAAGTGGTTCGCATACTTGTCATATTAATGCTGATTGTACAAACAATGCTGGATCATACACCTGCATGTGCAAGAATGGGTTTACAGCGAATGGTAGAGCTTGTGATGGTAAGTAGACGTTGTTCCCGATCGAGTGCTATATATATATATATATATATATATATATATATATATATATATATATATATATATATATATATATATATATATATATATATATATATATATATATATATATATATATATATATATATATATATGTATATGTATATAGGATATTATATAAGTGCTTTGCGCGCACATTGGAGCGAGGCCGCGAGCAAGTCACCACGTCAGGTCATATTGGAAGTTCTTTGGTTCATATTCCCGCTGAAATGAATGATCACGCGAGTTTGTTCATATGGCATAAAGATTTATTTTTGCTTTGCAGGGATTACTATATCGAGCCACCTTAAATGAGTATGTTATACAGCGTTTCGGTAAAAATCCTTTCAAGCGTGCCCAACAAAATTGGCCGCCCAACATCATGCAACAGCGTTGAAATATTTGCTTTAACTGCTTAGTTTTCAAGTCTTTTCGATAAAATCATAAGATTTATCAAAATTGAAAATTTGCGCTTCAGCTTATTTAAAAATTGCTTGATGATATCGAGACAATAATGTTGAGTATATATACGTTTTAATGAACCTTACATCACAGAATGGAGATCACACAGAAGTTCGACTTCTTATTGGCGTTTATGATTTTGGAGTAACTGTAATACTTTCTCTATGTTCCTAGTGAAACCTGACTTGTTAGTGGCATTGCTTGTAAGTCAACCTTTATAAAACATGAATGGCAAGAATATAATATTGCGAAATATGTCTTTGACACATTCTCGTTGTTTTCCATTTCTTCATTACTTCGCGGAGCGCCGTTCCGGGCGTAAGCCCGGGGCGAGGGTACTAATTCCGCCCGGCTATTTACACCCGGGGAAACGAAAGCATTAGCGAAGTCTAAAGTTCATCATTGATCGCGGGCGTGGGTTACCGTGCGTGGTTCGTTGGGTGGTCATCTCACTGATCTCAAAATATGGCTGTTTGCCAACATTTATAAGAATTGACTTAGTATGAGAAATCCTAAAGTATAGGGCAAGTTTGTTCCAATTGTTTATGTATGACTTTGTAATAATGTCGACTTTGTTCTTGATGTTCAAGTCTTTCCTATACATTGTTTGCGAACGTTTCTTATATATAGTTAAATTAACCTTTGTAGAAGTTCATGATAAAAAGGAAAGCTAATTATTTTCATTAGCGTCCTCGGTACGAATTAAATTTATTTCATTTCAAAGTGCGAGTAATAAGTTGAAGCTCGAGTTGAAGAGTTTATAAACATCGGCAAAAAGCAGTTAATTTCAATTCACATTTAAGAACGTTTTACTTACAGTTTCGTTTTGAATTTTACATTAAAATATTAAGCCCATAGAAACCAAAATAATATACCTATACTATATACCTTTTGAAATTGATAGTTCTGTATTTAAAAGTGTTCAAATTTCATCTATTTTTTCCCCGGTTTGTACAAAAAATTAAAAAAACAATTATCGTGTTGCCATGACTAACATGACGTGGCAACGAGAGCCTGCGTTCAGTCCCAGAGTAGAGACATACAGAGACGTAACTAGTGTGCCCACTTTTTTGTGCGCATGCTCTGCAAGTTACTAGATGCATGCATCTGATTGGATGACGACCTGATGACAACTCACTTTAAACTTGCTGAGCACGCGCAGTTGATCATTCTTCGCCCGGTCGCCTGAGAAAAAGTGGGTACATGATAACGTAATCTTCCGCAGTGTTTACGACGGTCAGTTACGTCTCTGTATGTCTCTACTCTGTGGTTCAGTGTTGGCGTAATTACGAATACTTCATGTTGAAACAATGTTTGGAAACTATAGGCGAGGGCCGAGGGGTTGTTGCATGCATGTCTAGTAAGATATTAGGATGATACACATCACTGGAAACTACTTTGGTCTGGACGACTGGCTGTAGCTAGCTTTAAGCCAGTTACAGACCAACTTCGTACCCAGGGTTCTCTTTTTGCTGGCCGCGAGCTGAAAGAGAACCCTGGGTACGAGGTTGGTTCCAGACGAGCAAGTTTTCTATAACAAGTTTTTAGGTGGCAAGTTTTATTTGCTCGTCTGTACACGCAACTTTGACATTTTTTACTGTGACAAGTACACTTGAGCTAGCAGGCTAGCTATTGAACAAGTGTAAGTGTCACACTAAAAATTTTGTATAATTGTATTGCTCTATATCATCAAGCAATTTGGATATTCATATTATATTGTTGGAGATATATTACCTTACTGTCTATCAACTTTCTTTAATTTGTTGTAACATCAATATTTAGTCATTGATCTTTCCAAACATCTTTGTCTTTAGCTTCTGAAAACAAATTTTCCAATTGAGGATTGTTTGCAAAACACATAATGAGTTATATTCATTACATTATTATTTACGTTGTGTAGATATTAACGAATGTACAACTGGTTCGCATACTTGTCATATTAATGCTGATTGTACAAACAATGCTGGATCATACACCTGCATGTGCAAGAATGGGTTTACAGGGAATGGTAGAGCTTGTGATGGTAAGTAGACGTAGTTCCCGATCGAGTGCTTACTGTGTATGTTAAGGTGACTCGTTACGTGCAAAATTTAAACATACGTCACCTGTTTTTCAAGAAATTAATTTTTAAATATATATATATATATATATATATATATATATATATATATATATATATATATATATATATATATATATATATATATATATATATATATATGCAACACGCAGAATGGAGCGAGGCCGCGAGTAAGTCACCACGTCAGGTCATATTGGAATTTCTTTAGTTGATATTCCCGCTGAAACGAATGATCACGCGAGTTTGTTCATATGGCATAAATATTTGTTTTCGCAATTCTTGTATAAGGATTTTGTAGGGATAACTATATCGAGCCACCTTCAACGAGTATGTTATACAGCGTTTCAGAAAAAATCCTTTCAAGCGTGCCCAACAGTATTGGCCCAACATCATGCAACAGCGTTGAAATATTTGCTTTAACTGCTTAGTTTTCTATAAAATCATAAGATTTATCCAAATTGAAAATTTGTACTTCGATCAGCTATTTAAAACTTGGCAACTTGCTTGATGATATTGAGAACAAACCTTGCACCACACAGAAATCCTAGCCAGTGCACTTACGAGAGGCATTCAAAAATTGACGTGTTTCACTTGTTTTATTTCAGAGATAAATGAATGTGATGAAAATTCTAATTTATGTCCGAGCAACACGATTTGTGAAAACACCTATGCATCATATCGCTGCAACTGTCCACGTGGTCAGAATTACATCGACCAAGTGTGCACAGGTAAACGAGTTATCCAAACTTTACCATTTTTTGATAATTTAATTCATCGTGTGCTGAAATATACTCTTTAATTAAATTAATCTGCTATAAGAAGAACCCTGCATTGATTAATTAATGGTGGGTGTTGAGTCTGTAAGTTGCGGTCATTTAAATTTCAACATAAACCATTCGAGCAAATTCTGGTGAGGCCTGTCGTCTTTGTACTAGTTCTTGTTTCTTTCGCGGTACGGCCAGTTTCTAATATTTTAAGTTCAGTGATGCCGCCGAGGGGAGGCGAGCTATGTTTTTCACAGTGTAGTTTTAGATACTTAATGATTCAAGCACGTTATACGTGAAAGAACAGCCGGAAAATAAGTAAAACACACACCAAATTATTGTGGGAGAATGGGATCAGGGTGAAGTGAACCAATTATAACATTAACACATATACTCTGGTCAACCCAAAGACTCATTAAGCATTATGTTTTCGTCGCGTAGGGGTATATGTTAAACCTTCTATGAGTGACTGGATGCCCTAGGGGTGATAGGGCCCTGTCAGACTGGTAGCGAACGCTTCTGAACCAAGGGGTGATAACCTCCTTGGACAGTATATACCTACAATTCGACTGATTATATTTGCCGTAAATAACCTTTGTTCTGTTGAGTCTATGGGCCTGAAGATGACCATTGCATTAGAGCAGCTTTCCCACAAAGCTTTTATCTTACAAGTTCTTCTTAATCACTTATCACTGCATAAATGGTTATCATTGCACACTAATATTAGGTCTCTCGGGCATTTCGTGAACTAGTATTTTGCATTTTAGATGTTCTGGTCTTCAACCTTCAGTTCACTATTCGAAATGTATCATTTACTAATAATTTGAATGATCCCCGAGATGAAGATTATTTGAAGTTAAAATCTCAACTGGAAAGTTCGGTAAGAGTTATAAAATTGATGGAAGACGATGTTGATGAGAAGGAATGCTCATATAATGAAGAATTTTACTTAGGTGTATGGACGTTGTAATTTTGAAAAATTGTTGAACAAAACATACTCCGAATGGAGAAGCATGTCGTCAGAGCAAGCGCCTTTCACCAATGAAATCGTGGGTTAATCGATTCGTTGCCCACTCATGCGTACAGAGTCCGTCAACACTCTGCCGAAAGTCGCGGGTTTTCTCCGGGTACTCCGATTTCCTCCCACGGGGAAAGTTGTCAAGGTGAATTAGGGTAAACACATGCAGTTAAAGTTAAGAAAGTAATCATAATTTTTGTGAAAGATAAAATAGTTTAGGCCAACTATGTAGTTAGGTAATGAGATTGACCTGTGTTTCATCTGATATTTTGTGCATGAAAATAAAAGTAAATAGGTAAGCTTAATACTTGATGTAAAGCGCATTTGATTATATCCACATGCATGTAAACTTGCGCTAAAAGTGCTAAAGAAATCTTAATATTTTAGTGTCCGTTAAAAGCATTGGAAATGCTTTATCCGTGTTATTTCTGTTTAGGTGGATAATGTGTACAATAAATCTGATGAACGAAGCTTTTACATTGCGCCTGCACGTTTGCAATGGTTTAGGTAAGAAGTATTCTCTATATTGTTCTTCTCTTTAACCAAAAGTTACTTAAGTATATTGCTCATGGTTGCTCATGTGGGAAGTGATCACCATGACCATTGTAAATGAAATAATGTAAATTTTGAAAAGCTGGCCGATCATTATTAGCCAATGTCCGAGCATCTACACACTTGAACGGATATTTCTCAGACCCAAACGAAATTGTTATAATCCACACTCATATCGACTGAATCTCTATCAATACTAGATTCCCCTTATTATGTTTTCGTAGCGCTTTGCATTGTGGTTATAGTGGTATCACTGATATTCAAGATGGCTTATTTTTTGTCCTGACCCGTGCAAGAACTTTAAAAAAAGCTAGGGTTAGGTGCGCGATAGCCAACAGCAAAATATTCGCGTAAACATTCAATATTTTCATTCGAGGCCACTATCTTTATCAGTGATACCACTACAACCACAATGCAAAGCGCTACGAAAACGTAATAAGGGGAATCATCAATTGTCCTTTGACTTCTGTCCAGTTCACACGGTACTGGAATTAATTCGATCCCTATTCTCATAATTTTAAGATCCCCCTTTTCGAGTGCACACGGAACGCATGAAACCTGACTTACCTGAAGAATTTGAAAGCACGGCTATAACCGTACAAATTCTGATATAAACATATAGAAACGAACGAATTCGCGTTTGGGTACGACATGCATGCAGTTTTTAGTGAATTAACATAGTCGTATAAATATCAAAAATGTTTTTCTATAATTTAGCCAAGGTCCATCAAATACAGTGACAGCAAACTTCAGTATATTCTTCAACCCATTAGTAAGACAAATGTCGATGGGTGATGTTCGGACAGAGTTCATTTCAAATTTGGCAACAACAGCAAATGGTCAGTCAGTGCTTGAACCGCGTTACGAGCTGACTAGTAGCAGTATTGCGGCAGGTTTGTACTTTTATTTGTACAAAATATAGTGTATAGGATTTGTATGCTTTTTACGGTCTTACGACAAAGGGTTCGATTCCGAAATTGACAATTAATATATTCTCAATCCAATTCTAAAAATTATTTGAGGACATAGATATTGAGAAAGGAATAGACGTTATGTATTCAAATAATTTTTTAAAGTTATCGTACTCTTCCCTAGCCTGCTTGCAGCCCGAAATTTCATTAAAGCCAATTTGTGTCGTAATACTAAAGCCTGGTTTCCATTTAGTCCTAACTATCGTGAACATGCCATGATGACTAATGTATCATATTTCTATATAGTCAGCACACAAAAGACGAAATAGATGCAGACTAGCTATTTCACATCGTTGAACATGACTTGGTCACGACAATTTACGATAGGGAACCAGGTTTAAAGGCCCGGTCACACTACACAACGATAACGATACGATAAATTGTAAACACGCGATAATTGGCAAAAAAATTGTGTTAGTGTCCACACAACAACGAAAATGATAAAATTATCGTTAGACGATAACGATAACGATTTTAAAATCGCTCATCTGAGCGATTTTTTTTTCAGCCGGACGATAACGATAAATTTTTGACCAATCGGCGCGCGTGTACAAGTTATCGTATCGTTATCGTTGTGTAGTGTGACCTGGGCTTAACTGTTGTCAATGGGTTTAACGTGTAACTGTACAGCGACAGACAATGAAAGAGTTTTTGTTGCGTATATTATAAATATGTTCAAAACACGCAGCCTAAAGTTTTTTTGTGGAATACTTGGAACTAGTACGCGAGCGTTGATTGATGGAAAAGTGTGTTTCTACAACTGTATGTAAGGAAACACGAGAAATTTCCTGTCTCGCAACTTTGTTAAGTTTACTTAAATAAAACAATTTTAACACGCGCTGAAAAACCAAAAGACAACAAGGGAATTCTCAGTTTAAACATAGTTAATAGAATAGATGGTTTGGAAACTCATTAGAATAACAATATAACTCATTATCGATGTTAGTCAACGTTTATTCATAAAGTCATAAATATATTCTTCCACCGTCACGTGTGTATTGTATTTTTGCCAAATCCACCAATAGCAATTCCCAATTTACCCTATTGTTCGAGTCACTGATAGGTAACTTTGCGAAAACATTGCTATTGGTTAGTTGGGCAAAAATACAATACGCACGTGACGGTGAATGATCATGTTTATGAATAAACGTTGACTAACATAGATAATGAGTTATATTGTTATTCTATAATGAGTTTCCAAACCATCTATTCTATATTAGCTATGGTTTAAATAGAAGAGAACTTGACAATTTATAGTCAGGCAATTGGTCGAGTGGATTTTATGTTGAGGTAATGAGAATATGTAAATTAATCGCTGCCACTGTTTATTTCTCGTTCTCCTAAACTCCCACGAACGTTTCTGTGACTGTATAGAAACACGGGAAATATTTTGTATTTCTTAAACGTTTCACCGTTTTCGGAGTGACAATTGTTTTGTATTTGATACTAATCCTCAGTGGTTTCTTTCAAAACGTTTCTCAATTAGTTCCAATGTAATTAATTCCATAGCAGAAAAGTAGTGGCTCAAATATCACCAATGACTTAAAAACTACTCTAAAGACACATAAACATTGAATAAAACTATTAATTGCCTAAATGTATTTTTCAGGTGATTATAATGAATGTAGCTATAGTCCCAGCGTGTGTGACAGTGATGAGTTGTGCCAGAATTATCCAGGAACATATCGATGTTATTGTAGCAGTCCTCGAGCGGTCAATATTAACAACGTTTGCACAAGTAAGAACTCTGATCTATATGAATGGATTCATAAATATGCTGAACATGTTTTAAATCATGCCTTCATGACTTGGGGGAGGGGGAGTGACTCCCCATGTGTGTGTGCTATACAGGTATACATGCCGCCCCGAAGTATCTCACTTTGACTTGCTATATGATCTGATATCGAGATATAAATTGAACTTGGGTCGGTTGTGTGTATTTTCGTCTGAAATCGGGTACAGATTTGGAGAACAGGTTGAAATAAAGTATGGAAATTCGGTGATATTTTTCTCTTATAGAAACGTATAAGGGTCTCAACAGTCAACTTCTTGACCCCCGCAAAATTCTGAGGAATACCCCCTCCACACCATCCTCCGCTGTCCAATTTCTGATTCAGTCTAAACACAGAGAAGTTTGTTGAAAAACGAGATGATAGCCAAGTGTGTTTGGAATATAAATTGGCCTTGGAATGTATCAGATATATAAATGGCTAAGGACTTCTCAACCCAATCACTTAATTATGGAAATAATTCGCTTCTAAAATTAGGTCAATTTACGAGAATTTGATATCTCAGTTTTCTTAACTACATCTCGCTAGCGAATTTTCCTTGTGTTGCTATACCCATGGATTCTTGATGGCTTCTTGAGCGAAAAAAATTCTTGCAACTCGAGTCGTTTTTCCTTCGAACAACATCATTTAACGAAACATTTCAATAATATTGATATATTTTCTCAAAAAGCCATCACACTAACAATAACACGAAATTCTTGTTCCTTAATTGTTTTATTTCAGACGTGATTACTTACGAAGCTGGTCTTTTAATTCTTAATATTCCATTTGTTCCTGAATTGGATGATCCATATTCTTTACTTTTCCTTCAACTTGCTGAAGATGTACAGATTCAGGTAAGCGGGTTTTTGGCGAGGAATGATAGGCAGTCTTGTAATTTTTGTAATTTTCGTGATTCCCTAAGTACAGTACTACCGTAAACAATAAATTATTGTGTAAACCAACAAAGAAAAATATATATATATATATATATATATATATATATATATATATATATATATATATATATATATATATATATATATATATATATATATATATATATATATATATATTTTA
>CACRXK020015130.1:0-12486 GCA_902702795.2 Paramuricea clavata
TTTTCTTATTTTAAGAAAAATTTTCTTGAAATCTGATTCTTACCTAGAATATTTTACTTACCCACGGGACAAGTAAAATTTTCTTAAAACAAGTAATTTTGTGCTTAAAATAAGTAATATTTTCTTAAAACAAGAAATTGATTTTTGCAGTGTAATTACTCAATTCTTTTCAATGATCTATTGTATTGGTAACCGTTGCCGTCGCGTTGCCGTCCTAAAATCGTAAGGTCTCTATTTACGAAGCCAAGATTGCAACTTTAGATCACCCCTGATGAAGACACTAGACTGGAGTGTCGGAAACAATTGGACTGCATGGGCTTTATAATAATTTATTTAAACCACAGTAGAGAGCGAAACATGAAAGCAATATAGTTAAATCCAAAAGCAATAGTCCAAAGACCAAACGAAAATGCTTCACTGAAAGCCACAGACCCGCTAAAGTTATAAAATCGTGCTTCACCAAAAGCAAATGTTCCCAAAGCAAAAAGACAAAAAGGGCGAATAAAGTTACTTCACGGCCAAAAGTAAGGCCTGTTTTATGACGATTTAATTCGCGCGAAAAGCATATGCTCACCGTACAGTCTCAGTTCAGCCATATAATAAACCGATTATTGACCTCGCTTGTTCGGTCTGTACTAGACTTCGGTCTGATATTTCAAAGTACAGACCTCACGCTCGATCAATATAAGCCTTTAATTAATACGACCATCAAGAAATAAAACTTGGCTGCTGCCTGAAACTGGCACACAGTAAAGCAGAGAAAGACACAATTGAATCGGAGAATTGTATATTAGGAGTGAATTGTTAGTAAAGGCCCCCAAAACACGATCCACGAAAGGGTTCTCTATCAGGTTAGGAATATGAATATGTTCCGTTGTTTCAGTGTGTTGATCTGGCCCTCAGTTTAAAGTAGAAAAATACGTACAATAAACATACCAGTACTAACAAGCTATATCCTACAGAATGAATGATGATCGCTTTTTCAACATGGAGGACGAAGATCTTGAAATGGACAATGAAAGGCAGGAATATTAATAATAATAATAAAATTGAATGCTCTGGATAAAACAATTTTCATATCATCAAGTAACTGATCTAGCTTTTTCATCTGGGCCAACAAAATTTCTTAACAAATGAACAACTTGATAATAGTAGAATATTATTTTAATCATCGGCCTCCAGGCTTGGTGTATCGACCATTTCTAGGGAGCAAAAAGATTCTTGAAATAACACAAGTGTGCACAAAATTGAATATATCTTCCTGATGCAAGAAGAAACTGAAGAATAAGAAATAAAGTATTAAGTAAGCTGATACCCCTGGCCAAAATATAACACTTGTGCAATCTTTTTAGGTTTACATTTTGTGCTGAATAAAGATTCTGACATACCACTGGGACGGCATAGTCTATATGGCGCGGGTCCAGCGAAAATGGCGCGTGTCCAACGAAAATGGCGCGGGTAACAATTTCCGAGGCGCGAGTAAAAAGTTCCGAGGCGCGGGTAGCAAGTTCCGAGATCAATTGCTCGGTACTTTAATATATTAAAGATGGCGGCTATTTTGACTAAAAATTCTGCAAATATTCGGTCAAATATCGTCTCATTTGGTGGAAACTCTTAAACTTAAAACTAACAGACATCAATTAATTTAAATAAATCACGTTTGGAGGCGTTATACTCAGCATATTTTTAGACACAAAGAGAGTGGTGAGTGGACGGTTGGAAATGGAATATTTGGAAGGAGTCACTGTCAGTATATTTTTATTATTAATATACTAATATTAGTCTGTTAATAATTAAGGTAAAAAGATAATTTGTCTAAATTCTCCATATAATTTTGGTTAGAAAACCCCCACAATATTCTTAGCATTTTTTACGGCTTAAAAATTATAGTTATTTATACCGATCTGTCCAGACAGTCCAGTAATCATGCAGTATCAAAATTTAATAATTTATGAATTGCCTGATTTTATTCACATGTCATGACATTTTTCCTGATTTAATTATATGATCAGTTTGACATATTTCTGAATACCGTACATTTTATAGCCTGGTCGCTGAACAGGGGCCCACAGAAGGGGGCCCATTTCTTTTAATTTAACCCTTTAAGTGGCAATGAATGTGCCCTGATGCGCCATACTCAAGTATTTACTCTGTCTGACGCCAGACGATTTTACTCATCAAGTGGAGAATCCTGCGCGCCACTCAATGGGTTAATTAATCATTTTTGCAATGATGTCAATGATAAACAGTTTAACAGTAATAATTTAATGTTTACAATATAAACATTCGAAAAACATTGGAGGAACCTACCTTGAAAGCCTGTCAAGCCGCATAGAAGTCCAATGAGATGGATTTGGTCAAAACAAGGTGTAAATAAACACAATTTTCATGTAGCTATTAAACAATAATTTGTCATCATTGCTAAACATTATTTTAGTTAACTATTTTAGTTGGCAGGTTCACACTCAATTTATTAGATATTAGCATGTACTTCTCCCCACTTTAGAAATTTACTCTGCCTCTGGACTGTCAAATGCCTGACGATTTTACTATTGAAATTTAAAAATACAAGGGCCCCTAAATTTGCGTTCAACTCGGTTCAAGTATTCCAAAGTTTTTGTCAGGCGAGGGTTGTTGGGGTTACCATGCCACATGGTTTTGGTTTATCAGGTTTTTGGCTGCTGTGGGCCCCTGTTCAGCGACCAGGCTATAAAATGTACGGTATTCAGAAATATGTCAAACTGATATATAATTAAATCAGAAAAAATGTCATGACATGTGAATAAAATCAGGCAATTCATAAATTATTAAATTTTAATACTGATTACTGGACAGACCGGTATAAATAACTATAATTTTTAAGCCGTAAAAAATGCTAAGAATATTGTGGGGGTTTTCTAACCAAAATTATATGGAGAATTTAGACAAATTATCTTTTTACCTTACAGTAATTATTAACAGACTAGTATTAGTATATTAATAATAAAAATATACTGACAGCGGACTCCTTCCAAATATTCCATTTCCAACTGTCCACTCTCTTTGTGTTTAAAAATATGCTGAGTATAACGCCTCCAAACGTGATTTACTTAAGTTAATTGATGTCTGTTAGTTTTAAATTTAAAGCTCGCAGAGTTTCCACAGAATGAGACGATATTTGACCGAATAATTGCAGAATTTTTAGTCAAAATAGCCGCCATCTTTAATAATTATATAAAGTACCGGGCAATTGATCTCGGAACTTGTTACCCGCGCCTCGGAACTTTTTACTCGCGCCTCGGAACTTGTTACCCGCGTCATTTTCGCTGGACCCGCGCCATTTTCGCTGGACCCGCGCCATTTCTATTGACTCGCGACCCGCGCCATTTAGACTATCCCGCGTATGGGCCTAAACTTTTCATAAAAGTTCGCACCCTTCCCCCTCCCTCCCCCACTGACCCCCACGATCCCAATAGCGGTCAAGTGCCGTGAGGGAAAGATGAAAAGGACTATGACTAGCATGCATATATTCAGAATACTGGAGTGAAGAATAATTCCATGTAAACAGCAGTTGAACATGGATTAGTCGATCCTAAGAGATATAGAAATTCCGTTACAAAAGCTTCCCATTCGTAGATCGCCTATCGAAAGGGAAACGGGTTATTTTTTCCTAACCAAAACAGGGACCGTTTTGCACCAGAGGCAACGCAATCGAACTCGGAGATGTCGGCGAGAGCGCAGGGGGGAGTTCTCTTTTCAACGAGCCACGTTACTCTGAAATCGATTCAGCCTGAGATAGGTTTTCACGTCCGTCCAATGGATGGTAGCTGGCTCTAAAATAATTTAAATCGGAAACAACGTCGGTAAGCCCGAAATTTTAATCATATAAGTGATTTTTCTTAGAACATACATTTTCTTTCTAATTTTAAAAGGCTTGTTGAACCAAGAAATATTATTATGAATAATTACATTGACGAAATTTGAAACATTTTGGCTAAACATAATATTTTTAGTATTATCAAGATAAATGAAATAATATTATAATGAAATAATATTTAAGGGTCACTGATATCGTTCACGAGTTAACTGATGTTTAAAGCCCGAAATGTAAGCCATATTAAAACGTCATTACAGTCATAGCTACGGCAGTTGCGTAACTTTTGTGAAAAATGTCAAACTCCTTAGATGTTGTTTTACATTAAGCACAAGATATCTTTTGTAAAGAAGTAAGGGAAACAAGTAAATACCTGTTCAAAAATACGGACCTAAATCACAAATGTTCCAATTTTAAAACAGTATCGAGCCACCTTAAGCGTCCTTCTCCTACTTTTGAAGACGATCAATTAACGCCTCTATATGTGATGGGTGAAATAATCTCTTGATGCTTATCATTGAAAACATTCTTTGTAACTTTTTGTACCACAACTCAGCTATATGATGGTTTTTTATAAGATTATCAATATAAACGGAAAATTGATAAAGTATTGAAAATTGTGAAATCCGCGTATTCACTGAACCGCGACTAACCTGGTGGGAAGGGGGAAACCCTCTGTATATAGGCTTTCGGGGAATCCCATTAGCGAACACGAAAATTCTTCAATATACCGTTTTCGAGAAATTCTAATTAATATCTTAACAAAAAATACCAAATAGACCAGTGTTCAAACTCTGCCTGTTCTGTATAAGTTAGGTTACAGTACCTGCTTTAATTACTTGTACCGTGCACAGTCAACTGACATAGTAAGCACAGACGTATAGCATGTCGTGTATTAAAAGAAATTAATTCAGCATATAGATATGCAGTCGTGGCATGTAACTTTCAAATTTGAGCAAAATAATATATATTGATCCAGTTTAATGTGGTCAATTATACGAATAAGTTGAATAAAATATCAAGTAAATCAAATAAAGCGACTATATAAACAGTATGCGCAACATTACCTGCACAATATCTGCTACATGACTGCGCGTCAATAGGACTTTCATTGCGGCATTTTTGTATCAGATCTGGGCACTCAACACAGGTGTCCAGGAACGACGAGTAATACTTGTCTTTAGGACAACTAGACATTTTGAAGAATTTCTTCTTGGTTACGATTTTGATAGGAACAATCTCTTGCACGTTCGTCTTGTGATTAAAACTATACAAAGATGACGCTGACTAATCACGTTTTGTAACTTTAATTTGCATTTCAATTATATACTGGTCGGACAACGACTAAAACTGTTCAAGCGATGTAACCCCTAAATTTTTCATCCAGACCTTGAGCCAGTTGTTCAGAGCTGGATAACTTGGGTTAAAATTGAAGCAGTTCTTTTAGTTTGGTTACGTTTGAATTTCTGTTTATTTCAAAATTTTGGAAAATAGAATCGGCCTATTGATCCAGACATGAATTGTGGAAAACTATCTTCATGTTTCTAAACAAACTGATGGGAAGATTGCTTTGGAACTGTTCGTTAACCTAAGATTAAGCTAATCGGCTTTCGAACCAACGGGCCCTACTGATATATAACAAATAAGAATTGGTGTCTCCCTCGCCAGAAGTGCGCAGAACTCTTCAATATTCAAACGTCGAGTTAATTGATGGTTGGGTTAATTTGCCTCGCAAAGTTTTAGAGTTTTGTTAGGGTTAGGGTAATTAATTGTAGTTACAAGTGAGCAGGTTTTTACATTTTACTTTCTGAAACAACATGAAAATTATAGTAAATTCAATTTTCATTATAGCATTAGCTAGCTGTACCTATAATATAACCACAGTAGTGCAACCTGCAAAACTAAACAGCTGGCCGCATAATAAACAGTTGTTGGATGAGGCTTTTGTGATATCCAGAATTATCGCCGGGGAAATTATTAATTATATATGCCTGTGCGAGAGAAAAATCGCACGTGTGGCCTATAGGTTTTACAAACTATTTCTTTGCAGATGCAAGTTTTGAAATATACACCCACGAACAAACCCATTTTAGTCGCAAAATTTTGTTAGATCATTCAGAATTGATAATTTA
Source organism: Paramuricea clavata (assembly GCA_902702795.2). Classification (NCBI taxonomy): domain Eukaryota; kingdom Metazoa; phylum Cnidaria; class Anthozoa; order Malacalcyonacea; family Plexauridae; genus Paramuricea; species Paramuricea clavata. Next base: position 5,986 of record CACRXK020015130.1, read on the forward strand.
GAACGGCAAGCTCATCATTAATCTAAAAGATTGTGATTGACAGGATTAGAAAATTTGTATTTCTTTCAGTCCAAATATCTAATCTTCCCCCCTTCCCCCGCCGTTTCTGCCGGTATAAGAACGGTCGTGGCGACCATCAGCTCAAGTAATGGTCTCTCTTCCACTTGGCCATGCAGGTGACATGTAGGTGCAAAATTAAAGTATCATCGATAAAAACATTGTAATTTAAACAAAATTATCTATACCATCTCAGGTTTTTTTATCAAACTGACTTAACAAATTGACAAAAAGTGAATATATCGCTTCCAAATTGCACAGTTGCTCTTTAGAAAAGACTTTGCGTCAAAGAATTTGCACCACGCCTCTATTATCGCAGAAGCAGCCTTTAACAGACTTAGTGATTCTCCGTCTCCCACACGAGTTTTTAAAATTTAACCCGGTCGGCCATATCAATTCGCATGGCGCAAATTTGGACTGAGAACGTATATGATAGGGCTTTTTTGTATTAAAAATAATTACAACTTTTGTGCGCGGGAGCCCAGCCCTCAATAATTATTGACTCATTTTAGTTTACAAATAAGATTATTTATGCCAACAAACAGTAATATATTACGATTACGATTAGCATTTCTATAGCGCGCAATTTACATGTGGATAATGGATATGATCAAATGCATGCGCTTTACATCAAGTATATACGCTTACCAAATTACATAATTGGCCTCGATGTGATATTACATTCTTAAGTGTGTCAGTTTTATTCTACTTCATAATACGACTATACGGCAATGTTCACGAAAGCCAAATGAATTGTTTGGAATGAATAAGACTTGTTCTATATATAGTCCAAAATTCTCTTCTCTGAGCACGCTGTCGCTCCACTATATACAGGTATATTGATATATAGAATGAAGAATCCTTGTATTTGAATTATAATCAAGTTCAAAATACATGAGAATAAATCGAGGTCGACAATGCGAAGCGTTAAATGCAGAGTATCTCGATTCCATGGTAAACACACAGTTTGCCTGCATGGCTGTATATACGTACACATCATAGGAGAGTAACTTGGCTTGCAGGGCCGGTATAAGTCGCCTACATCGTTCTGTTCCGCTAAGGCATATACACTCTAAAAACACTGTGGTTAATTTAACCAGGAGGCTGAGTCAATAACCCTGGTTAAATTTATGAACACATTTCCTGTTTTCGATTCAACAAAAATCTGGTATACTTCTTTGGACTTTTAATCAGGAAAATGGTTAATTTTTTAACCAGAATTGTGTAGGTGGATTTTTAACCCCATCCTGGTTGAATTATCCCAAATTTAACCGAAGTGTTTTTAGAGTATCAATTGATCTTAGAAGTCCTTACGTCACGTCACTGTCAGATAATGAATATTAAACATACATGTATCCCACATTGCATTGCGCATACCTTGGATTGCCAGACAAAGAATATTTGACCAACAAGTATTCCACATTGCGTGACATAAGAACTTCTATAAGGGTTATCAATCTAAGGGAGCTTTCAAGCACTTTTATTAAACAAAGATATAGATAGAGCAGATATATTGTTTTTACCTCAAAAGGTGCCACAACAGCCTCTTTCATCCAAGAGGAATCATCAGGTGGCTGACAAATTTCGAAAAATGGGGTGCTTAAATGTTTACGGTCGGAAACGCAGGCGTGTGGGCGTCAAACAATACATGCATTTCTTCCATTGTTGTCATTGTTTACTAGAAATTTCTTTTTTATGATTACATGTCGAAACTATTTCCGATTTTTTGTTCAATAAAAGTTGCTTATTTTTTCTCTTCAAAATACAGAGTTCTCTCTCTAAACACAAGTTACGTCTTTTTTATCCTCCCGTTTAAGAAACAGTTGGTTTTAGTCATATTGACCAAGTATTGACCAAGTTATGTCGAAATCTTGTTTGTTTTCATTTAATTTCCAACTAATATATTTCAAAAGTTCTGTATCATTTGAGTATTTTTTGCTGTCATGCTGATGTAGTTAGTGCTTTATATGCCGTTTGTGTTGCATGTTGTGACAGTTGCCCTGTATACTATGTCCTTAGTCTTGCATTTTTTCTGGTCGAGTGGGCATGCCTTCCTAGTCCTACAGTTGTAACTGTCTGCATCATCCCTCTGTCTGGTTTTTCCTAATTATACATGCATTAGGTAGGATTGTAGGGTAATTATGAACCTCCACATTGTTCATGCAACTATAGCGGACCATAACAGTGTTTCTGTTAAAAATTTGTGAAGGTTGTGGTGAGACGGAAGATGTTTGTCAATTATAGGCTAAGAAAATTGCGTCCTTTGTTGGTTTTGACACTCTTACTGAATGGAAGGTTAAACCAAATGATGTTGCGTTGCCTATTTATGTGTGGTTGTTGTGGTGTCTCCTTCATGTAGTCTAGTTTGTGCATGATTGAAATTTCTGTGTCGTAGCGCATTTTAGTATATAGGTGCAGTTTCCTAGATGGAATGTTTTCTCGTCTGACGAGAGAAGAGATGCGCCTCCTAGTGTGGTACATACTGTTTTAGAAGTATTTCATTAATTTAAAGCAGACAATCGGCAGACATGCATGTTTCAGCGTTCTACACCTCGTCAGTACAACTTGGTACACGTCCAGAAACTTGCGACATTTATATTGTATTTATAATCACCAAGACATGCGGTACAACACGACGGTATGCATACGTACTATTTAAAACATGAGCAGCAGCGTTTTATCAGATATAAAGATACGAGGCGAAGCCTAGTATCTTTAGGTCTGATAAAACACGCACTGCGAATGTTTTAAATTGCTTCAAAAAACGATCGATCTAGTAAGTTCATTGGCAAAGTAATTTTCAAAAAATACGTTGGTAAGTCGAGAAAATCAAAGTTAAAGTTTATGTAAATCTCTATCACATATAAAGATACGACACGCTTATGATTTTTCTTTGTGTTTTCCTCATGAATTATTAATGCCTTTTGAAGTAGATATCAGTGAGACAACGCGTGAGGTTTCAACACATTGAAAATTAAGGGTTGGAAGTTACTATTTGCGCGCTCTCTCACTCGCTCTCAAGACTTCATTTAACTGGGCTAATAAAAATGTTTGAAAGCCCTCAAGGTTAGCTGATAAAGCCCCCAAGACTAAATGATAAGCATCTGGAGAGGAAAGTGCATGCGCTTCCAGAATGGATGGGCTCTTGATTGTTGAATTATCTGATACACATTCTTTTTCCTATATTCGCTGCGTACGGATCGGCAGTTGAATGGCGCCTGGTGACTGTCGTTTATCTCGGCCATTGGTTGTATTTTCTGATTGTACTGCTGTATTTTCTATTCCAATCCGCAAATAATATGCAGCAACGGTATAGGTAGGCCACCGCTCTGGATGCACACATTTCCAAACGATGTACGCAACTGCAAGTGTTCCCAAGACAACAACACATACCAGTACAATAAAATGATCCAATATGACCCCACCAACACGCTGTCGAAGATGTTTAGACGGATGATTTGTTGTTGGCGTTGGTTTCTTTTCATGATGACTTGGTGTTGAAGTTGCTGAAAATTATGCACAGTTTATTAATTTAATCTCAATTTAAATAAAATGATAATCGACTCTCAAGCCCAATAATCATTTCTCTAATTTAAGAGGCTGTCTCCGTAAAAACCTCCAGGTCAATATGGGGCTCAAAAATAGATTTCTCTCATACTCTAGTATTTTGAAGATCTATCCTTGGGAACAACTAAAATCGATTTCATTTTACTCAAATTTCCTTTAAATTATTTTGGGGGGCGATTGAAGTTCGATCGGCTGGTAACCAACTTGAACTCTGAATGAAGGCAAAATATCGACATATTTTCAGCGCTATTTTTTAGATCAAATTCATACCTAAATTTCAAAATTTTTGCTCAGAAATATAGACTTATCCTTCTATTTTCGTCGTTGATATGTCTTAGATAATTATTCTTTGGTATAAAGTAGAAAACAGCGCAGTTATTGACCCCCCTGAACGGATAACGGATATAGTCTCAAAATATATCAACTTTGAAAGCTTATTTCAAAATCGTGGCACTTGATTGGCACATGATTTTAACTTTTCTATAAACTACTAACATTAGTCAACACAAATCGCCAATAATATCTTTCTGCTTTACCATTTGACAAAAATGACAAGCGCGCAAACTTTGTAAAATTTGAAAATGTGTCGAAATCGAGCATATATACTTTATCAGTAAACTACCTAATTATTGATATTAACAGATAAAATCACCTTACACTACACTACACTGAATGAAGCTTGATTATGTAAATATATGTCTTTCATCATTATTCTTTGGTTTGACACTTGAATCAAATTGCTTGAGTACAGTTTGGCTTCATGGATATAGAGTCAATGCCAGTGTGTCCAGTGTCTTCTGAGCGCCTCAATGTCACGAGTCCTGATTGTGACATACTATACAAACTTCACTCTGTTCGCTTTGTTTATACCTCTTTAACAAATACCTTTACCTGCATGTTTAACAAATAATAATGTTCAATGAAATTGGAAAACTCAGAATTAATCATACTACAGACAGAATTTTCATCGTTTTTTTTTAAAACTGTTTAATAAAATTAAATCTCGGGGAAAGCCCCTGGCCGAAAGAAATGTATACTCGCTGTGATGTCAAATGTCAATATTTCGTTAGTTTCGCTCAGGATAGTTTTCTAGCAACTCTAGGTTTAGAAACAATTATCAATGGAAACTAGAATTCAAATAAGTCACGGTTCTGTATATAAAATTTTTCTGGTCGACCCATGGCCCTGGGTCATTTTGCTCAAGGCTAAGCTTCAAGAATTTATATTTCTTATTGTATAAAAATATGCGAATATTTTGATATAATACAAAACAATTCAGCGCAAACAGCTGTAACCCATTTGAATGTCTCAGTTATTTAATCAATGTTATTCCTTTTTTCGGTAACAATTAGAAAGGTTCTGAAAATTAGAATTAATTTATATTCTTCTTTCCGACAGCTTTAAAAGGTGACAAATTTGCAAGTGATAACTAATGTCATTCTTACACGCCAGCAACTTCGAAGAACAGTCTACTGTGTCTCGGAATTTTCCACACTCAGAAGTAGAAAAGGAACATTTCTACATTATTGCTTACCGTCATTCTCATCTGTCAACATAAAATCTACTGTCTGTCGAAATCATTTACGTTTACCTAACGTTGCGTGACCACAAATTGCGGCTGTAGTAGTAGTCAACACCATATGTAATCGCGAATTAGTACAGAAAAGAACAATATTGTAAACACAAAAACCTCGTGCAATACTGTCTAAGACTACTATTTAATGCAATACAAAGAAAGGGAAATCACAGAGCAACGAAACATTTCATCGTCTTTGATATTAACTATATATGCTTTGATTGACATGTTTACGCTCAGCGAGTCATTTCTTTCGGCCAGGGGTTTTCCCCGAGATTAATTCGTACATTCTATAAAACGAAACTTTATATAACAGTTTAAGGTAAACAAACCAATGAAAATTATGTCTGCAGTATGCCTAACTCTGAATTTTCTAATTTCTTTGAGACATTTTATTTACAGGAGGTAAACAAAGCGAACAGAGCGAAATTCGTATGTCACAATCAGGACTCATGGCATTGAGGCGCGCAGAATTCGAACACACTGGCATTGAATGACTATCCTGGAAGCCAAACTGTACTCAAACAATTTTTTTCGAGTGCAAAACCAAAGAATAATGATGAAAGACATATATTTACATAATCAGGCTTCATTCAGTGTAGTGTAAGGTGGTTTTATTTGTTAATATGAACAATTACGTTTACCGATAAAGTATGCTCGATTTCGACACATTTTCAAATTTTACAAAGTTTGCGCGCTTGTCATTTTTGTCAAATGGTATTAGCAGAAAGATATTATTGGTGATTTGTGTTGACTAATGTTAGTAGTTTATAAAAAAGTTAAAGTCATGTGCCAATCAAGTGCCACGATTTTGAAATAAGCTTTCAAAGTTGATATATTTTGAGACGATATCCGTTATCCGTTCAGGAGGGTCAGTAACTGCGCTGTTTTCTATTTTATACCAAAGAATAATTATCTAAGTCATATCACCAACGAAAATAGAAGGATAAGTCTATATTTCTGAGGAAAAATTTTGAAATTTAGGTATGAATTTGATCTAAAAAATAGCGCTGAAAATATGTCGATATTTTGCCTTCATTCGGAGTTCAAGTTGGTTACCAGCCGATCGAACTTCAATCGCCCCCCAAAATAATTTAAAGGAAATTTGAGTAAAATGAAATCGATTTTAGTTGTTCCCAAGGATAGATCTTCAAAATACTAGAGTATGAGAGAAATCTATTTTTGAGCCCCATATTAACCTGGAGGTTTTTACGGAGACAGCCTCTTAAAGATGTACAAACACTGTGTTTTGGCTTGCACACTTTGTTCAACTTGAACACTTAGTTACTGTTCTAAATTTC
>CACRXK020015132.1:0-12483 GCA_902702795.2 Paramuricea clavata
AATTTATTTCTTTAATGCATTTTACATTTCATATCCGAAATTAAAAGAAAAATCATTTCTGGATCTTGAAAAAAAATCCTTTATCAATGCATATTCTCGAAGAAAGATATGTAAAGAAATGTGGAAAAGACATTTGTGGATCAGAATAGTACACGTTAGTAGTTTCATTTTGCTGAAAACACAATATTTTTTCAAAAATAATTACAAGATAAGTTTACTAAAGCAAAATCCGCGCTAAAAACGTCAATAAATATCGGGCTGTTGTGAATTCGCTGTTACTCGTAATGAGCGTCAAGGACTCAAGATGGCGCCATATTGGGGTAAAGGTAGTATATTATGATTGTCATATCTTCTTAATGAGTTCGGTGACCCCGACTTTTTTTTGTGATTTTACTTCAAGTATATCATAAACTCCATGCCTGGGAAGTTTCAGCACATTCTCATTTCGGGAACAATTACTGCGGAATTACCTTAAGACCCATTTCCACTAAGGAAAATTTTCCGCAGAAAGAAAATTTTGTAAACTGTGATTGGCCGTCGGAAAATTTTTCGTGGGAAAAAAATTTTGAAGTTGAAAATTTTCAACTTTTAACAATAATATTTTCGGAAAATTTTCTTTCCGTGGAAATTTTTCTTGAGTGCAAATGGGCCTTTAGACCTAATCAGCAACAGTTGTGAAAAATGCAACTACAGGTTCCTGGCAGACCTGCAGGTCCCTGCAAACCTCAAATTGTCAGAACATAGCACATTGTCATTGACAAGTCAGTATAGGTACTGTACTGTACTACCGTTATAAAACACTGCGGTGCATGGGGACTGTTTCACTTAGGTAACAGTCATACAAATTTTGTAAGTTCTTCATAGAGTGCATCGTAATTGCTCACAATTGTGGTAAATAATAAAACGACTACAGTCTACACCTTATTAATTATTAACATGACAAACGAAATCCAACATCGACCCCGCTTACTCGAACCCCCGCTACATCGAAAAATTTCGCTTCCCTTGGGAATTCGAGTTACCAGGGTTCGACTGCATGTGCAGAGCCAAAATCGCCTTGCCATCCATCCAGTCCAGCAAAGTAGAGTTAGCCCCCTTAACTAAGCTTGCCTCACACGAGAGCTCATGGACATGGCTGAGCTAACCGCTACAGGAAGCTGTAACTTACTAAGCTTGGCAAGATATCAAACACGATTGATCTTTGTCTCGCGGCCTTGCGAGAAAAACCTCTCAGCAGAAACCATGTACACTTCGTCACGGCCTAATTGGGAGGTCCTTACCTCAGCCAAGAAGCGAATCAAGAAAGAAGTTGGAAAAACCGCTCAGACCATGTCCAATGCGTGAAGCAATACAAGAACCAGACATGTTTTATGAATTGTTTGGAACCCTATATTTCCAATGTTTGTTTTAAATGTTAGCCACCAAATTGGTGTAAAATGAACAAAATGAATATTTATCATACTTATTACTGATACTGTTCATTGACATTGCACGTTCTCTCAAAACTATGAAATACGAGCTTGCAACAGAGCCTGTAGGCCGAATTAAGGGAGCACATTCTTTATGTACTTGGTCATATAATAAGCAAACTCTATTTGGCAAAGTTTGGCTTATATTATTTTAATTTAGATTTCGACACAACGTAATGACTAAGTAATGAGCAATATGTAAGAAATCGATGCTATAGGCACATTGCCCTATCTGAGTACAATTGTCGCTCATATTAAGTATAAACATGACTTTTACCCAATTTTATTACTTGGTTCCTCAAGTTATCTCAATCATATACAGAAGATTGTATATGCTCTATATGCATAGGACAAGAGCATGGGGGCATACATATACTGAGCCAGGCAGAGCGAAACAATACTGTCTATAGATGCGTAACATTGTTACATGACTCATGAGCAATGCAAGCAAACCTAATTCTAATAACGTACGCATGCATGTCGTACTATATATATAGTCTATACGCACAGTTGAACACATATGATATATTTTTGTTTTAAGATCCAGAATTTTAATCCAGACTCTTACCTTTATTTTCCCAAGTTGAAATTTAGGCTCTCTGTGCTTGATGAGATATCTAGGATTGTTCCACGTAATCTATATGCCTCAATTGTTACAGTGACAGTGTTATCGAATTTCGCAGCTCCGCAAATTTATACGAAACCGCATACACTGTCTCTCAAATACAGTGACAGGTGTAACGGCCAGCATGTCAATACATTACTCTCGCCAGCTTATATAGGTTCATCTGACAGCTTCTCAGTTATATATTTATTCACTATATGTAAATTACGGACGTAATACAACTTACAAGGCAAAAACAAATAAGCCCCAATATAATTATCTAATTATGGAATTCACTACGGGGCAGGTAGTGATACCGCTGCGTTTGACCAAGCAGTCAAATAATTTTTTACAAATATGAATGGTAAGTAAGTAATTGCTTTCGGTTTGCCTTCGTAATTTCGTGTTTTTTTTATAAGGAAGGGAAAAATTGGGGTATTATATATGATAATTTTTAATGTTACCGAATTTTTCACTCAGAACACCACAAAAAATCGCTTACCTTAAGCTTAGCTGTTGATTTCAAAACTTTTCTTTCTACTGAGAAGTTGCTTGTCAACTGCATTAATTTAAATTTTAAGCCTTTCTTCTGCCTACGCGAAAGTGAATATAATTGCATGATTTGTGCATGTTTGTGAGTTTGACAATTTGTTTCTATAATTTCCATTTCTAATGAGGAAACTCAATTAAAATTGCCAATCCGAATGATATTCTGAATCGTTGTAAATCCTATATCATTGGCCTAGTTATTATTTTGATAGCATATTAAGATGGTTCCTTCTGTTCACGCTATTCGATTAACGCAAATGGTTTGTACTAATGCATTTCTTTGTTAGGCATATACGTAGGATACAGACAAGTCCAAGGGAATTATGTCAATGACGCTGGTTTGCATGAAAAGGCTCTTTATTTTGCACTATAAATAATACATTTAATAATGATAGTTCAGTTAAGTCTTTATGAACGACGTGTAAAAATAGTTAAATATAGGTGTTATAAGTTTTTAATACGAAATGATCTATGGAAAATAACTTCAAAAATTGAGTAACTGCATGGTGGCAGCCAAGTTCAAGTATACGGTATTGTTCATTAACGCCTAAACTAAATCGTAAACGCCCAACACTTTCCTCTTGGCGACTAAAATCGCCTGTTGGATTCAAATAACAAAATAAGCAATTCACCAGATAATATATATTGGTATATAATTTAAGTTCCAATATTAAATTGATCCGCGTGGAAACATTTGTAGCGGAAAATATATATATAGAGGATATTACACGGCGGCGCGAAGATATGACTTTTATCTTCGAGTGGTGAAAACAATATTTTACGAACGAGCGCAACGAGTGAGTAAAATATTGTTTTTAACACGAGAAGATAAAAGTCATATCTTCGCGCCGCCGTGTAATGTTCTGTTTTAATATTATATAGTCCTAAGCAAAAAATTGTATAAATACTAAAAGAGTAAAAGTCACGTGATCGATATCTTCACTTATGGAAAATATCTCACTGTGTATTTTTCAGTATCTCATTCTCTACTACATAATAAATCTGTATATAAAACACTGGAACCAAAATAATGGAAGATCAAAATAATTTTTTCATTTTCATTTTATTCAGCTGATTTCGTGCCTCTGAAATCTGCGTTTCGATAAAATCTTCCCTACACTACACTTGTATTCAAGTTTTAATTAAAGATAGCGCAATTTTTATACTGTTCGAATACTGAATACAAATTTTAATTGCGTTAATGACGCACTTCATTGATGATATGACTGATATCAAGCAATGGGTATACTTGTTTATAAAACTTGTAAACCCATAATAAATCTTCTTTTTTATAAGATAAGACGAGCATGTCGTATAATTCATACTTTTTATCGAGTACATGCATGCATAGTTTACACATGTACGCTTTTCACCCCTTGCACACCATTTTTCAAGGCTAAGGGGGGGGGGGTGCGCACCCCCGCTCCCTCCAGTAAATCCATCCTTGTGGTCTAGGCAGGCTTCCAACATGACAAGGATCATAATTTCATGGGCCCAAAATGGAGCAGCACTACCTTTCAAACTGGACCCCGAAGGGCTCAAGTTTAGGGTTCTTTTATAGGGACCCTTTCAGCCTCTCAATTACATGCTAATTATAGTATATAATTTACTACTATATGTTTCATTGACATCAAACAGTATATGTTAACTGGTAGTTGACAAATGTTAAAACAGCAATTTCGAACTGACACTAGTGAAATGAATTACCTTCTACAGACAGCTAACGGACGGTTTTAATAAAAGTTATAGTTTACAACTACAATTCCGAATCCCGCATTAAGACCTCGTACATTTTTTTCGCAGTGAACACGGCTGAAAACTATGAAAAACAAAATCTTCATGTACCCCAATCATGATAGATACCAGACCCTCGGCTTGCATACGCGCACTCGGGTGGAGATATAGCCGGTCGGGATTAGTGCCCCCTTGTCCCTGGCTTAGGCCTGGAACGGGCCGAACGACGCTTAAGAGCTGTTGACTCGGGGATAAAGATTTCTAAACTAAATATAAAACTGCCATATTTTCGGGCCAAACTGATTAGTTATGACAACATGCTATGTATCGTAGTCAATACAATATTCGTTCTAAATTAAAAGTATGTATTATTCACAAGTCGTTGCAGCAAATTAATAACTTTTGCGAGTCTCGATTTGAATAATGTGTTTACATAGGACTTAGCTAATTACATAAAATAGGGCAATAAATTTCGTTTTGTTATTGAAATATTCAAGCTAATGACTTGTTGTCAGGGACAGCTATAATGATAAGCTTAACCATTTCATTAAATGTGTCTGCTGCAAGGATTTATTATTTATTGTGGATAGAGAACTCTTGTTGCTATGTAAGATTTGACGTTTTGAACGGGTGATATTATGAAGAAAAAGGTGGAAAATTCAACAAAAACTGAGTTTATTCATCTGTTTATCAGCTTGCCGGCAAACGACGTTTATAGCCTACGCGATATAAGTACAAAATTACTCGTGCACCAAATTAAATCAAAAATTGAACTCCGAGTCGGGATACCAGGTCATTTGATACATTTGTACTTTATGAACAACGAACTGGCGGACGATAAAACGTTACAGGACTATAAACTAAAACACGGCTGTATTTTAAGAGTACGGCTACACAAAACTTGGTTGGGGCTATTCCTGGCTTGTTCGAAGGGAGATACTTTTGAAGTCTTTGAAAACGGAGTGCAAGCATTAAACGATGAACCCTCAAGTGATTTCGATGTGGAACTTTGGAACAAGCTTGTTATCAAACGGGCGACTTTTGCCCTGTTCATGGCAACTTATCATGGATATTTGTCGCTCATGCTAGAGCTGCTAAACTCCAGCGCAGCTGATATTAATGGCTGTACGGTGTTTGGCCGGACAGCCTTGCATATTGCAGCTTTTCAAGGTTTCGTTGGCTGTGTTTCGCTCCTACTTTCCGAAGGTGCAGAGTCCAGTGCGCTGGATGTGTTTGGTAAAACTCCCTTACAGTTGGCTTATATTAACAGGCATATTTATTGTCAAAAACGATTGTACATGCATCAGACTTCTAGAAGTGGGGGCGACGAATCTCGTGAAAAGGCAGGTGATGGTCGGCCCAAAACAGCACCGCATGAAATGATGAAGAATTTTCATCGAAATCAAAGAACGAAGAAGAATATGTCGTCGCAAGTTGCAACGGGAGCTACTCGTGGGGAAACGTCTGCCGAGGTTGGTGGTCTTATGTTGAATAATGTACACACGTAAAAACACACAAATTGTAACAAACCTGCAGCAGACTTGTAGCAAATTGCTGTTGCAACAACTTGTTAACAGGATATGTTCGCACTGCTTGTTTCCATCTTGTTGACAAGTTGTCAACGGCTTGTTCACAACTTGCTACAAGGTTTTTAAGTTTAGTACATTCACAACATGCTTTCATCAGTGGTTTGACCCCTTTATTGTGTCAAAATAAAAAGATTAGATATCCTCCTATTCTATCCTATTCTATTCCCATAGAGTTTTCCAAGTATAACCACCACCACTAAAGATACTTCAATCCAGTCTCAGAACCACTCGAGTCCTTCATCATCCTATGAGTTACCTGTAATGACGATTGAATCGCCAAAAACACATCATCCAGTGGGTGAAATTCCGTCCCAGTTCTCGGCGCCTATCGTGCGTGCGCAAACCGCACCAATCCGACGAGAAGGCTCTTCTTCTCGATCTAGTACTTCGCGTGGAATTCGTGGAATTGATGCAATTCTTAGAACTGCTCAAGATGACATTGTTGGAGAATATCATAATATTGATGGTAAGACTTACAGTAACAACAGTGGCTTTGCGCCTTCGATTCCTCCAATATTCAGTTGTCTGAAAACTTTTTTTTATTTAGAAAGTATAGCTGATATTAATGTGACCACACTGAAGCTTTCATTACCAAGAGAGGATATTATGCCAACAAATTTCGAAACGAAACAGCCAGAACTAGATTCTATCACTAACAACTATAATTTCCTGGGCGAGGCAAGGTATGAACATATTTCATTTGTTAAGATGAAAACGCTAACCGCACATCTGTAACTCTGAATTCCTGTATAACGTAAAAAGTGGCATTTCCAGACACAACAAGCGTGTCCTATCCAAAATAGAAGCACTTAAAAGGGACTGTAATTGATGACTACATGACTATATCACTATGTGACTATATGACTATATGACTATATGACTATATGACTATATGACTATATGGCTATGACTATATGACAACATGACTATGACTATATGACTACAAGACTATGACTATATGACTATATGACTACATGACTATGACTACATGACTATGACTATTTGACTACATGACTATGACTACATGACTATAACTTATGACTATATGATTATTATGGCTATGACTATATGGATCATATTTATTGTTTTAAATCATTTTACTTTATTCTATAATCTGTTTATAGAGCACCACTTCCTCCAAGCAAGAAAATGCTCGGATTCGTTTTAAAAGCTGAAGAAAACAGAAACTTAAATCAGGAAAAGAAGACCAATGGCTGTTCAGGATCCGAACAGCAAGACGACAAATTATTGACAGCGACTACCAATGGCGGTCCTATAGCAAAGCGAGACCAGGAAGATGAGAGATTATGGACGCTATCTTCCAATGGCTATCCTGAGCCAAATCAGCAACCATCTGACCGACTCTGGACTCCACCATCCTATGACAGTGTTCTGGAGAAGACCCCATCCCTACATCGCAAATTGGGACCGTCTCTAAGTTACGATGCATGGCTGGAAAAGAAGCGCCAGTCGGCAACCGAAGTTAAGACTGAACGCCCTGCTAGTGCCACCTTGAAAAGCAAAGTCGGACGAGAGATGGACGTTGCCGCTTTTAAACAATGGCTAGAAGGCAAAAAGAAGTTCCGGAAACGCAGTAAATCTGAGACATTGACTATTGAACACCATAGAGCTGGCTCTGGAGTGCCTTTTGAAGAATGGTTAAGACAGAAAAGGCAACAATTGAATGGTAAGTCTTTTTAATTGAATTTCAACTGCAGGTTTTAAAAATTTAATTACCTATTTATAAGATTCAATATTTACAAAGTTAAAATAAATATTTTCGGTTAGTCAACGTCAGAACTGTTGACAGTTGCAGGAGCAACCGAATTAGACTACATCTCTCGAGGCTGGTCAGACACTATCAAAGTTTCTATGATCACAGTAGGAATTTCGCATATGTAAATTCTAAGTTTTGAGGGATTTGTAAGAAATGTTTGAGGAAACTGACTCGGACTGTTTAACACTAAGTCAATTCCCTCGAACGTTTCTTACAAATCCTTCAAAACATAGAACTTAGTTACAAAATTCCTACTGTGATCGCAAAAACTTTGACAGAGTAAAGCAGCTTTCAGTTTCAATTCTATTCATTTCCCACCAAATAGACTATAACACATGTAATATAACACAAGCTTTCGACTGCCAGCTGCTGTCTTCGACAGGTAAAGTGGTACTAAATATAAAACTATTCTACGGATTTAGCTACTAGGACAGTGGTTTACAATTACAATGAGATGCAATAACAATGAGTAGTTCCGCCTACGTAAACTCTAGTATAACGAGTGTTCTTTTATAACTATGGTTTATTCTTTTTAATAAAAATCTATATTGTTCTGGTAAATGTTGCGCATTGTATGCCAGGACTCCAGTGTTGCTCTGTGTCGATAGGTTACCTTGTCTAGGATTTTGCACTCATCAAAGTTGATTTTGTGGTCCCGAGTCCAAGCATGTTTTGCTATGTTAGAACCGGATACCGTAACATGTAATAAAAAAATTTAACAACATCTGCTACACAGATACGGGGCTTCGGTGGCCAAGTGGTTAGCGCACTTACCTCCCACCTCTGAGACTGCAGGTTCGAGTCTCACTAAGTACCTTCTCAATGCGACTCGAACCCAGTCCCCATGTGAAAAGAGTAAAAGTCAACGCTCTGCCGAAAGCCGTGGGTTTTCCCCGGGTACTCCGGTTTCCTCCCACAGGGAAAGTTGACAGGGTGGGTTAGGTAAAAAGGGCCCACAGTAATTGGCATATGCTGTTGTGGTGACCCTGCCCTAGTTGGCAAAGCTAAATAAATAAATAAATAAATACACGATAACGAAACCCACCGATACGATTAAATATTTGGAGCCCAAACGTTTTCTTCAATTTTGCAGAGTCCTCTATGGAATCCCCAGGCCAGATCACTGAAAAAGCTGACTCAAGGCCTAAGCAAGCGCTGTTAGGTGGGAAAACGTTTTCTGAGTGGCTAGCTGAAAAGAGACAGCCAAACCAAACTTGTGAAAATGTTAAAACGGACAGCAAAAGGAATAGATCCCATTCTGGAAAGACGTATCGAGAATGGCTTAAGGATAAGAACAAGGAAAAGCAGAATGAAGCTATTTTACAAGATAATTTCGCAATGTTAGAGTTACAGAAGAAAGCATTAGTTGAAGAACAGCGGAGACTTAATCCAAGGGTGAAAACGTTTGACGAATGGTTTGAGGAGAAACGTGCCCAAAGTATTATCGAGCTTATACAATCAAAAAATGTTCCGAATGAGGCATGGTTGCTGAATTCTAAAACGAAATTTCCTGAAGATGCTTGCTTGGTGTATGATATGTGGCTCACGTCCAAGAACATGGAGGAATTCAAAAGAGAAGAGAGATTGTATGAAGAAATGGTTGAGAAGTGGCGAAAAAAAGAACAGGAACGTTTGCAAGTGCGAAGGAGTATTTTAAGTAAACTTAGTCAAGCTAAGAAGGATACCTAAACAGAATACGAGGTTTTAGTAAGTTTACAGAGCCACAGATTGTGGTCACCTTCAAAGATGGTATTATTACTTTCAGAGATGTCGATACTTGGGAGTAAGAAAATTCAGCGAAATATGAGAAAAGTACATCTAAGTTCTTTGTAGTTTTGCATGGCGATAAAACAATATAAGTTTTGGTTTGTGGAAAAAAAACGTATATTTATTATTGCAAAGCTTTTCAATCCGTTCATCACGCTGAACAATCTGGTCTTAGCATATGTTCGATACCATTTTTTTTCAAGAATTTATTTATAATAATAATAATAATAATAATTAGTTTTTTATATAGCGCATCTTCCATAAATGTCCAGATGCGCTTTACAACTTATAACTTACAATATTTATACAACAATTGCTTAATTTAAAGTTTTGTAAAATAGACTATAAAAATCGATCTGAAAATAGTTAAAATTACTCTAAATAAAATCCTTATATACAATTCGGAACAAATGTGTTTTCAATTGTGATTTAAAAGATCCTATAGATTCACATAGTCTTACATTCTGAGGCAGATTATTCCACAATATTGGTGCAGATACCCTAAAGGAACGTCTACCATAGGTTTCCAAGTTATAATTTGGAACTACTAATTTCCTATCTGATGATGATCTTAAATTTCGCCTAGGCACATAAACTTCCAACAGGTCAGAAATGTATCCTGGTGCTTGTCCAGATAAAGCCTTAAAAGTGATCAATAGTATCTTATATTGAATCCTTTCCTTGATTGGCAGCCAATGTAGATTGAATAGCACTGGTGTTATGTGATCTCTTTTCCTCGTTAATGTGACAATTCGTGCTGCTGCATTCTGAACTTTCTGGATTCGCTCAAGAGCAGTGTTCGATAGTCCGTGTAACAATGCATTTCCAAAATCAAGTCGGGATGTAACCAGAGCATGTACTAAAATCTCTGCAGATTTAAGGCTGAGATATTTTCGTACTTTACTGATTTTCCTTAAATAATAAAATCCAGATTTGCAAATGGTTGATACTTGTGATTCCATAGTAACATTTGAGTCCATTATAATCCCAATATTTCTCGCCTTGGTAGAGAGGCCAATGACATCATCACAAACATTTATATAAGACAAAGATGGACTTGGACGATGGCGAGCAGAAAACACCAGTATCTCCGTCTTGTCACTGTTTAACTTTAGCTTATTCATGGTCAACCATTCATCTAATTCACGGACACACTCTTCGATCTTCGTTTTTGCAACTATCAGATCGTCTGGATTACTTGATTTGAAAGTAACATATAATTGCGTGTCATCGGCATAAAGATGGAAGTCGATGCCCAATGATCTCATAAGGTCTCCAATTGGTGCTATATACAGTGAAAAAAGCATTGGCCCCAAAATACTACCCTGTGGAACACCAGATCGTAGAGTGCGTTTAGTGGATTGACCACCCGAGACATGCACCGTAAATGTTCTTTCATTAAGATATGATTCAAACCACTTATGAGCCTTTCCAGTGATTCCATATCTAGAAGATAGCCTGGACAATAATATTTCGTGATCAATCGTATCGAAGGCGGCAGAAATGTCAAGCAGCAATAAAATCACTGAATTTTGATTATCAATGGCTTGTAGAATGTCATTTTGAACCTTTATTAATGCCGTCTCGGTACTATGGTGTTTCTTGAACGCAGATTGCATGGGTTCGTCCAAATTATTACTTGTGATATGTTGATCCAACTGAGTTGCTACCACTTTCTCTATGCATTTTGATACAAATTTAAGGTTTGAAATAGGCCGGAAACTTGAAAATTCGTCAGTGCTTAGACTATCTTTCTTAAGTCTTGGATCAAGAGCAGCACATTTTAAATTGTTTGGCACAGTGGCTGTTTCCAGTGAAATATTAGTTATTTTAGTGATAACCGGTAATAAATCAGTATAACATTCCATTAGTACCTTCGCTGGGATTGGGTCAAGTATGCATGATTTTTTAACCAGTTTTTGTGTGAGCACAAGCAAATCCTCCGTCGTTGTAGGCGCAAATGATTCAAGTTTGGTGTCTTTTGATAATAAAGTTGTGTCCATGATATGAGAACATAATAGATTTGCAGATTTTGTGGACAAATCCTTTTTGATGGAATCTATCTTGTTGTCGAAAAAATCTGCAAAGTTATTTGCAAGCTGTTCAGATGAAGCACATGATGGGTATTTCCCTTCTACTGGCATTTTAAACATCCTATCTATTTTCTTGAAAAGTTCTCCTTGGTCCGAGCCACAGTCGTTTATCATGTCTTTGTAGTAGTTGGTTTTTGCTGCAGAGATAGTCCTATTTACAACAATACCGGGTGGCGCAAAAAAAAGTATAACTGTTTGATTACATATAGCTCAAAGACCATAAGCAGTAGAACCCAAAATCGAGTTTCATTGCATCCAGCGATGTCTAACTTAAATTTTGGTATATTCGACAGGCATTTTCGTCCAAGATTGACTGAGATATGAGTGTTTAAACTTTTGTTAGCAAATTTGAAACGGTCACAAATTAGCTAAAAACGGCCTATTAAACTGATTTTTAGCTAATTTGTGACCGTTTCAAAATTGTTAACAAAAGTTTAAACTCTTATATCTCAGTTAATCTTGGACGAATATGCCTGTCAAATATACCAAAATTTAAGTTAGATATCGCTGGATGCAATTAAACTCGATTTAT
The DNA here is from genome assembly GCA_902702795.2 of Paramuricea clavata. Lineage (NCBI taxonomy): Eukaryota > Metazoa > Cnidaria > Anthozoa > Malacalcyonacea > Plexauridae > Paramuricea > Paramuricea clavata. The sequence continues at coordinate 12,115 of CACRXK020015132.1, forward strand.
GGTTCTACTGCTTATTGTTTCTGAGTTACAAGTAATCAAACAGTTGTACTTTTTTTTGCGCCACCCGGTATATATATAATATATATATATATAATATATATAATATATATATATATATATATATATATATATATATATAATATATATATATATATATATATATATATATATATATATATATATATATATATATATATATATATATATATATATATATATATATATATATACCGGGTGGCGCAAAAAAAAGTACAACTGTTTGATTACTTGTAACTCAGAAACAATAAGCGGTAGAACCATAAATCGAGTTTAATTGCATCCAGCGATATCTAACTTAAATTTTGGTATATTTGACAGGCATATTCGTCC
>CACRXK020015133.1:0-11144 GCA_902702795.2 Paramuricea clavata
ATATATCTGTTGATAGGGTAAGACATTTGACTCTGTTTAATATCTACATACATTCATACACATTAGTGTCACACAGCTGATATTATGCTGTATAATGTTTAACCGAGCATAACAAATTGCTTCCCGCAGTATATGCATTTTTAATTAATAACTTGTTAATAATAGAATTTCAAACCGAGTACCTACTGTGAGTAATGAAACTAATAACCGATTGATGACAGTTTTTCGAATTATATTCAATGAGATAATGCGCTCTGATTTCCGGACTTTTGCGTATTCAATCCGCAAAAGTTGCAATTTTTAGGCTGTGCGGGTCGTCATGTGCATGGCTTTTACCTTTTTTGGAATAGATCATATATAGGAAAATTAGGAAATATATCTGTCATCATGATTGTATAGAATGGTATGCAATTTGATAAAAGCTACCTTGACAAAAGAAAAAGTGTTTTACACCTTTACTAATAGGATTATTTTTTGAGAACGAACCAGAATATCGGAAATTACGTACATGTAGCTACTTGTGGATGTAAAGTGTTTGTATTGTAATGTGAGGAATTTTAAAATCGGCAAAGTTAATGGCTATCTTTAATATAGGGAACGGGGAATGGCCTTCCTATAGCATTTTTTTTAATTTGATGCAAATAACTTCTCAATCAATAACGGCGCCATCTTGAACAGTGGACATGGATCGTGGTCTGGCTAGGGTATAAACAAATCGCCTGACACATACCAGAAATCGCCCGAGTTACAGTCAATATCCAAAGTTTTACACTCTTTATGACAACAACACACAAAGGCCTAGTACTTGTTTGTGTAGTGAAATTGCATGTGTAAAGGTTTTCCATCGCATCATGATTTAGTTACTCGGTTTGGATGTCTGGCTTTTCAATCGATGTGGGTTAACTAAGTTACAAGAAGCTATTTTATTTTTGTATTAATTTTATTCACTGCGATTCACAGGAGAAAAATAAAATAGGTTCTTGTAACTTATTTTCAATATCATTATAATAATAATAATAATAATAATACTCACTTTATTAAAGTGTCAAAAATTATAGCAGTATAAAACCACTAAGTAATGACACTAAAAAACCACTAAGTATGGACATAGTTAAAAAATATACCCGTAACTCTTTAATTGACTTTCATCGCAACAATCCTGGCCGTGAGGTACATTATACGTGATGCTAAACTAGCTCACATTTCACCCCCATATTCAGTCGCAGTCCCCAGTTACTCAGTATGTCGAATTGGTGTATTCCAAAGTCCATATATTATTATTATTGGAACAGAGGAGCTCCCCATTAGACCCCTTCCCACCTCGTATACCCATGCATAATTGCCAGACTAGTGACTAAAAGGAACACGTGCACGTTTGTATTTCTAGATATTGAAATAAAAAATGCTGTATAATCGCGCCACTATAAATAACCCCGATAACTTTTGGAAATGCCAATTGGCTATGAAAGACTCTAGACTCAAAATGTTCTGGGGAAAGATGTCCATGGAATCGATCGCGTTGTCCTACCCCTTCCCCACCCAACTATCATTTTGCCACCTATCAAGTTAAGAGTCCATCATAATTTAACAACCTTTAACGTTGAAAAGCTAATTCAAATAAAATGATTTTACAAAAATCCTCTGACCCCCGCCAAACACCACGCAGCTGCTTCTTACCCTCCTGGCACGCATCTTCTCATAGAATCCGCTGACCTTAATTTGTTCTAATATAAAGCTCTATGACTCTATGTGACTATGTCTCCCACTGAATTAAATTGTTAAGTATATATTCTGAAAGAATATTTGACGCTGCCGAAAAGGCATTTATTAAGACCGTATTACATTTTTCTCCAGGTGCCTCCACAATGAAGGAAATGTCGTTTCAGAGATCTAAAAATAATTTCTTGCCTCGGGAGAGCATGAGAATTTGAAATTTGCAGACTATAGGCGAGACTTTGGGTAGTCAATAGTCTCGCCTGGGAGGGCTGCATGGCCCTGTCATATGTATGATATGTTTATTTATGTATGACGCTTGTGATGTTACTCTGAGTGTATATTCACACCTGACAAGCTTGAAAAATATGCCTGTCCACGGTGGGAATCGAACCTACGACCTTTGGAATACTAGCCCAATGCTCTGCCAACCGCAGAGCTACGCGGTCAGGTCGGTTCAATTCCCACCGTGCACAGGCATATTTTTCAAGCTTGCCCGGTGTGGATATACACTCAGAGTAACATCACAAGCATCATATTCACTTGAGTACACCAGCACAGAAAAAATCATGTTTATGTATGATGCAAAAATTATACAATAGGCTATTATTACGCATTCAGTTGACTCACTTAAGTTTCCTAATTTCTCATCCAATTTTTATATCCAAATAACCAAATTTAACCAAAATTTAATCAGTTTGTTTTTGGGCAATATCCATTAAACCCGCAAATTTCTGCATTATTTAATACGTTTGATACTTTTAAGGTGGCTCCCTACAGTTATTCTTGTTTAAGCAATAATTCCGTAAAACAGGCTTATTTGTGCAGAACGCGAATTCTTTTCGACTTGGTGGCAATATTGGTCACCTAAGGAATATTTCGAACTAGATTTCGACGATGTCAATGTTCCCATGGCAACATGACGACAGCATAAAGCCTTCCAATTTAACCCATAAATGTGCCGCTATCTCAAAAACGATGTCGGTGACCTATCTTTTTTATTTCATATATCAATAGGGAATGATGCTCTGCAACTGTGGTGAAAGTTTAAAAAAATTCTGTAGTGTGTGATTTTTTTAAAAGCGAAAAATTTATTGCGAAATTTCCACACTACAGATTTTTTTAAAATTTGAAATTTATAAAATTTACCGCAAAATAAATTCGTGGTCAAAATTTGAAGATAGGTCACCGATGAAACTAATGAGTAAAATGCAAATAAAGTTAGAAAATAGCCTCGTGTAACTCGAGAAATTCCCTTATTGAAAAGCGTCGCTGCTAGTAAAAGATTGTACGCGGGCGCAGAACGAGTTTTCATTCAGCAAAATCGAGCCGCAATGTTGTTTTTACTGTTTTGTTTTTGTCAACTTTTCGATTTATTTGAGTGCTATGGACAGCCAAGGATTATTGTGAAGGATTAAATCGATGAAAACAAGGTTGAAGCTAATTGAATCCTGCCGTTTACTTAATCTATGAGCTGTAACAGCCTATTAACAGGTGGACGTGTTTTTGTTTCATGTTTGGTTTTGTACTTTTTGCTAAAAATGAACAATTAGGCTATGAAACTGAAATATTTTTCTGTTTACATATAATCACTTTAATCTTGTAGAAACACGACTAAAAACGTGAACGTTTTCTTGAGAAGTAAACAACTTTTTAAACGTTTCTATGCAATTTTGCAAATGTTTTACAGTTGAGTCAGTTGACAGTGTATAAAAAAATTTAAAAATATTGTTTCGTAGCTATTTTTTGGTCTAGTGATATTCGTATCATATGTAGAATTGCTCGCAAGTGATTTGGCACTCAAAACAAAGTATTATTCAACGCTTTTTTCCATTAGAAACCTTTCAGAAATAGCTTTATTTTTAAAAAAAGCATGGTCAATTTTTGTTTTGTTTTGATCATGCAGTTGCGTGGGATAGTTCCCGTACTTGTCCCGCGAATATCCCGCAAGGAACTGTAGGGAGCCTCCTTAAGTTGTCGTCCTGATAGGCAAACAAACACGCACATGTACTCGATCGTTCTTGTATTGTGGAGATAATCAAAAGATATCAATTATAAGGGAGAAGAAGGATACACGCGCAATCTCGCCTAGTAAAGCCAGCCCATAATGCCCATTATGGTCTTATTTAAAACATGGACAGAAATGTGGTACGCCAGTCGCCACACTGCAAAATATGCGCAGTAAAATAGTAGTTTAAAGAATTCAATATGGCGGAATACGAGTTAATGCAACAATATACGAATTCAGTTTACAGATATGAAATCATAATGCGCAGAACGTAACAAGGTACTGCAGCCACGGTCAACAGGTCCACAAATAGGCAATAACTTAAACCAGGCAAACATTACACTAAATATATATATTTCCACAGATTTTAATCTGACAAGCAATTGAGGCAAATTGCAAACGACCTTTGCCATTTACATCATCGCTTACTATAGTTTGCTGTTTACTGCGGAAGTCATATTTCAACGAGTTGTGCATGGTGATATGCAAATTAGTGAGGAAGTAAAATAATTATGCCCATGATTTCTGGCCATGAAAGTGAAAGCATGAGCGGAAAACTTTGGTTGTGCACATGGTATTCAAGTTTTAGCAAAATTTTCAATTTTATTTTCGTACGAAAAGTGCAAAGAATCTGTTATTTTCTCATGCACTATAAAGTGCGAAGAACCATAATGGAAATGTTCGATATGTATTGTGGGTAACAATTGAAATATTCCTTACTCTAATAAATAAGGAATTGCTTTAAGAGCGCTAGCAGGTCGGTACTGATATAGTTTCTCGTGATAAAAATCAAACTAATTAAAGTACATCGTTACAAGAAAGTGGCTCTCAATCGTAGACAAGCGACTATCAAGTGTACGTCACGTTCTCAAGTATTTTTAAAGTGTGTTTGTCAGAGATTGCGTTTATCTTAAGTGTAAATATCCATTTAGTACTAAAACTGGAAATGATCAGACCAGCTGAGTGATTGTCAGGGGCCCGGGCCAAAGCTTTCCAAGAGGCCCCTATGACATCAAAACTGAATTCTCGTCCCCAGAGCCATTACTCGATTACTCGTTGAAAATTAGGCTCTGGGTTAGACGACAAAAGGGAGAAATCTGATTGGCTTCTCAGAGAACTCTTATATATTTGGCAGAAGTTGAGCCGTTTTTGCTAGACAAAATTATTTATCACTGAACAAATGTCAACACAAATACTTCGTTTCTTCATAATACTTCACTGTGAAAATTGTTACGGGTGCTAAAGCGCCCCAATTCAAGAGCATACGCTTTAGAAACTACTGCAATTTTTCTTGCAATTCCGGTTCCGTGTGTCCCAGGGCCAAGGGAGGACGCGCGCGGCCGAGAGGCCCTGGGGACGAGGATGGGTGGGCTGGGAAATGATCATCCTCGTTCCCATGGCCTCTCATTGCGTGCAGTTAATTTATCGATATGGTTATATGAGTCAGATAACGCTGTTTCATTGTTGGTTTATCCGTTACGATATTGTTTAGAATGCAGGAAGTGAATAAATATATATAAAAGCGATAATCGAAAGTATTGAACACATGTAAGGCAAGAGTTATCGTGACGCTTACTGTTGATACAAAATTGTGTATTTTTCTAAAGCTCACATTTGTTTGATCCTTATTTTTTATTACAATTTTTAAACATAGATCCCATGCATCTCCACTACCGAGTTTTTCAATGGAGCCCTGAAATAATAAAAATTGAAGTACATTTCCTTACATGAAAGCTATTTCCTTACATGAAAAAAAAGCGTGTATTGAAATTCCCCTCGGAGACTCACTTAAAATTAACCTAATTCCCGTGGCATGTTGACTTTCTGTAATGATAATACTGCAAAAAATCCCTAGTGAAGATATTTTGACTCAAAATTCAAAAATGCAGCGACTCAACTTTTTATGTAAAATTACTCAAATTTATTAGCAAATTCATTCGATCTTAGTCTCAAATTTACTCAATATTTTAAGTAAATTAAAGATTTAATTTAGTCAAAAAAATGAGTAAATTTGATCATTATTTGCTGTAATAATTTTACTCGCTATTTTGAGTCAATACATGTGGGTGGCACTATTTTGCAGTGTATATTGTCCAAGTATTGTTTTATATAGTTGGTGATAATGACAAAGTTAATAGCGAATAAATAATAATAAAAAAGTAATTAATAAGTTTAAGTCGGGTATATTAACTGCTGAATGGACAGGTACCTCGGCCTGTAATTTTATTAAGCCAGTTCGTATACGATAAATTTTGTGAACTATAATCAAAACTTCATCCTTGCTGAAACGTTGATTTTCCAAGCTCATCGGCATTTCTAGTAAAAATGCTTTGATATATCAACTGATATTTATTTGAGCGGTGCATGAGCCGGCCAGATTAAAACAATGTCATGCGATATAGGTTTCCTTCAACCGTAAAACCATTTATATTCGCAATTACATTTACTGACTAACTGCGGAAATAACGCAGAATTCATAACTACAGTCAGCTTACGTGGAAAATTGGCCAGAGTTTGTTCCGCAGCCATAGAGTTCTCAAAGCCCAGTAGTATTATTGCCATCTTTAAGAACAATCCAACGTATATTTTATTCCTGAACGGCTTCATGATGTTGTCTGTAGCATATATAGGTCCCTTGGCTTGGCTTTTTAATAACGAGAGCAGTAGAAGCCGTTTAAATTATTCTGTCATTCATTTTACTTCACACTTCACCACGTTTTGACAGGCAGACTTGTGGCCACGTGGAATATAGGCTCATACTGAATTGATATATCTAAGAATGTGAATGTTCTTATGTTTGGCCGCTTTCCTGTCTTTTGATATTTCGTTATTGCGTTGAAGGTCAATGGCACTCCAACTATTCAACATTACACGCGATTTTTGACCATGTATATGCCGGATTTGAACCTTGGCTATATATGTGTGTATTTGCGCTAAGTGATAGAGCTATAATTCTAGATGAACATTCTGGTGCATTAATTAAGTGCATGGCAACGTACACTTATTGAAATACAAATAACGAGAAAGTAATCTTTTGAGAAATAGGATAAGTAACTATGTACTGCTTAATAAAAAATTATATACAAGGTGTCCCCCAAAATGTCCCCCCCCCCCAATTTGGAAATTACACTTTGCGTTAACGTATAAGTTGTTACGACAAATACTCGTTGCTCTGCAATCAGTCGAACCATTTTTACTCGAAATGGTGAGACGAATTTGTAATTAATTTGATATTGTTGATATTGTTCCGTTTTAGAAGCTATACATTTTAAATTCCCAGCGGTGATAACAATTAGTACGCACGTTTAACAACAAAAGAGTGATTTCTATAGGGGGGCTTTTTGGGGGACACCCATAGATATCTTATATACACTAGATAGTGCATCTAATTATTCTACAATTCAAAAATTGAAGCCGTGATTGCAGGCTCAGGATATTCCCATGAAATGAGAAAGCTCGTATGTTTTAGATTTCTTAAACAGGGAATTTAAACATTAAGTTAAACCTATTCCAAATACATTTTCAAACGGTTTAAATGATGAAAGTTGTTGGGTTTTTTAAGCGTTTATTAGCCAGTGGGAAACTCCAAATGGCCGCCATCTATTCAAATGGGGGTAACGGCTGGAATATTCTTGGCTTCAATTTTACTTCGAGAGATGCGCTATCTAGTGTATATACAATATCTATGGGGACACCTGTATAGTCGATTCAGTGGCCGCGCCCAGAAAGTGCAAGAAATGGCATTTCCAAACCTCAATTTAGTTTTCAAATTTTCCCGGGGCAGCGTGCCTCCGAAATCCCCGAGTTTTGAACGTTCCTAAATTTAAATATCTTTCTCGGCGCTGCACTGCTGAGCCTGAGTGTTACAGTTGGACCATGTTTTGCGTGGCAGTTGGACCATACCATGCATGCTGGAAAAATTGCTTCATAATTCACGTTTTGGTCGATTTGAATGACTTGGTGCGGGGATAAAATCGCCAGGAAATTAGCATAATTAAACTACCTGCATGGCGATGGAAAAAGCGGCTCACGCATTTGAAACAAGACATGCATATATACGACTTGATCTATTTTTAGGGCGGCTTAGCCCCCTGTTATATTTCATTGACCATAATTTCGCTCACTTTGTCTTTGAAGCAGCGATCAAGAATCTTCGTATTAATGTCTTATTCTGATCGGGTTTTTTGGCATACTGGGCCGGGCTATAGCCCCCTAACCCTTGTGTTTCACCGCCCGGCCCTGAGTTGAGTTGAGGAGGCGAGCCAGCCCAGGTACCCGAGGTAGCTTTTCCGAGCTGGTTACATCCCGTGTTTACACTATGAGAATTTTGAGGCGGGCTGTCGTATAATATCGGAATATATTTTCTCACGAACCTGAAATTCGAATTCGCACATTCCGGCGGCAACTTTCATAGTTATACTACACAGAATCGTTCACAGAGATCCTTTAAGATCGAAATCTGTCGAGAAAATCAACAATACAATCGCGTACTAGAAATACATGCATTGATTTAACATGAAGTATTAGTAATTGCTTCAAAATTGCTAGGCTCTCTTTCTCTCGCCTTCGCATCCCCCCCCCTAGCTTTTCCCACCCTCGTCCTCCCCCTAACTATAGCCATTTAATTAATATGGGAAGGTAATTCATTATTTATGGCTTGGGGGGGGGGGGCTGGTGGTTTGTAAAATTCAAACAGCATAATAGAAATGCCCCCCCCCCATTTAATGTGTTAAAAAATGTAGTCCCCTCTTGACAGTCTGAACATTTTTCACACAGCCCCCGCCCCAGCCCATTTTTAATTTCTAGATGCCTAGCCCTAGTTTCAGTGAATTGTTATCAAACAAGGAATGCTCTATTATTGAAGAGATTTGATTTTATGGTATGCAATTTCAATAATATAGTGTACATAATTAAATTTCTCACTATGTTTTGGAGATTTATCTTTCTCCTACACATTTTAATATTAAACTAGAAGAAGTCTTCCATGTTTTTGGGTTTTGGTCTTCTCCTAGACCTGGTTGTGGATGAAGAAATCGTCAACAACCCGTTCATGTTGGCAGATGTGCCAGTTTCGTTTAAATCTGACTACTAGATCGTTTTCCTGATTATTCTCCACTTCCTCGTCTACAGACTCTACATGCAGTTCATCATCAACATACAAATCAGGTCACTGTCATCAATCTCTGGAATGTTTCTAAAAACATCTACAACGTTAGTTTTTTCATCATCAGAAGTACCGGACTCTGGCGTGATTTCTATCTCCATTTCTGGAACACTCTGACAAACGTGAAACCAGATGAACTGGGCCCTTTTGATCATTAGTAAACTAAGTCAACCTTCAGTTGAAACTGCATCTGCCCCGCCCGTCCTCTCATATCCTCTCACTGTCTCGACATTCGTTCCATCTTATACATAGCCTGTGAACTCTCTCCTCCGCAGATGCTTTAATTGGCTATGAAGGCGCGAAGCCTCTGCACGATGCCACACCCAATATGGCGGTAAACCGGGGGGGGGGCGTATAATTATCAAACGCAAAATTCAAGTCAAAATGACTGAGAAAATATCTCTTTACAATACTGCAACAAGCTGACAAAGAGATTATTTACTAGCTCTACGAAATAAGAAAGTGTTATGTTCAGTTTGCGAGAAAACATCTGCATTTTTTCTAGACAAGGTCTCCATCTACAGACTACAGTATAAAACAATGCACGGAAACAACGTATTTAGCGAACAGGTTTTGGTTGCAAGCGAAGAAACTTTTATTTAAATTTATATTTGACATTTGTATTTTTAGAAATGTGTCCAAAACCGCATAACAGAAAAAAAATGAGTATGTATAGCATACAGAACCATTATTAAATTTATTATCAAGACTGAAAATACAATTCAACTATTTCAACTTCAGCAATATTTATAAACAAACGCGACCTTCAGTCGGTTTCGACCTGATTTATTTGGAGGTTCGTATCTTTGGTTCAATATATGCTATGTAGATGAAAATACAACCGTTCGATTCAGTACAAAAATATCTTTCTCCTAGTTTCTATCGATAGTTTTAGTGAAATGTCAACACTATAGCGATTTATGACCTTTGAAAGTCAAGCGGGATTTTGTATATTAAATATATCAAATCACGCAATGTTTACATGCACTTGATAAAAATATAAACTAGGCATACCTTTAGGCGAACATCACTTCGGCTCCTTGGGACGCATCCTCTTTGTATTACTCTTGTTCGAAAGCGAATTCAAAACACTACTTAGAGTGTTTTTTTGAGCTTGTATCTTGAAAACTTCATCTTTTATTATGGTATTTCCATTCCTGGTCTGATTGTGAACTAATTCCCGAACATCAGCGTGTGGCAGGCGCGTGCGACTGTGCGAGTAAAAACGCGATATTTTGAAAAATTAAAAATAAATATTTCTACTGGCCGTATTCAAAAGAAATTTTCTACACGAAAGCCCTTGAATACAAGGAGTATTTTACTTCTTTGACTGGTGGCGAATTCCGAAGAGTTCAAGAAATATTCAAGTTTTTCTCGATACGAAATACAGAATGTTTGGCCAAGCGGTGAGTAAAATATACGATTGTTTGCTTTGTGTATTAAATGTTAAAAAATATTACTTTTGACCATCCACAAACATGCAAGCACTAGTCAACGAGGTCAATCAATAATATAATGATTTAATTTTCATAATAATTAATAATAATGATTTAATTTTCAAAAAGACGTTTCTTGTTTAGCTTAAAAATCACCTTTTGTTTCGATGTTTACACTTTGTCCCACTTTGTCCCACTTTGCGATGCAAATCGTGCAGAGGCTTCGCGCCTTCCTTCGCCTTTCCCTTTGCCGCCTGCGCTCCTTCGCCCAGCGGCTACGCTCGTGTTCCAAGATCCGCCATGTAAAGTGTAGTGAAATGTATCTCATCATAATATTAAATCCTAAGAAAACTAAAGCCTCTGCGGAGGAGAGAGGCCTGTGAACAGGCTCTCAAGCTGAATTGAGAATCGGCATCGATGACTAATGAATTTGAATATCTGCCCCATAACGTTCGTTTTTCCAAATATGGAATGTCTATCCTTATATGGTGTTGTTTACAACTTTCGTGCAAACTAAATTTAGACCGTACAGTTTATACTGTTTTTCGAAATATAAGATATTCAAGCAAAAGTTCAAATGTTTTAAATACTGTTTTCTCAAAACAGAACATTTCGTGCTTTGAGATAAGACCAATTTGATCAGTTAATGTGTTTTTTATGCATAGTGCTTCAGCAGTTGACATATATAGAGCTCAGCGGAAACATATAAATTATAGCATCTGACCAATGAGAATTTCGCGTCACGATTTGAGACGCAGATATTCAAATTCATTAGTCATCGATGCAGGCTCTCAATTCAGCTTGTGAGCCTGTTCGCAGGCTA
>CACRXK020015134.1:0-12481 GCA_902702795.2 Paramuricea clavata
TAGGGGAGGTGCAGCGGCTTAGCTCACAACCCCCATGGAAAGTTAGGGCTTACTGTAGAATGGGCCAAAGTCACGACGTCACGTATGCATGTAGTGTACATATCTATCAGTGTATTAATGAATCATGACCGTACGACTCACCCAATTATGCCCTTCATTACAATTACTACAAAGTTTCTTTCAAAATATTGCATTAACAGGGTACTGTACTTGACAAAGAGATGAATGGCTATCACTGTTTCAATTTTACAGGAAACCGTTCTTACGAAGTGCAATTTTTCACTTTGATCTATCATTGAAACGGGGAGGTGTATGAATTCTCAGGGGAGGTGCAAAACAATCTCAGGCCTCAGGGGAGGTGCATACCTCCCACATCTCCCCTCAAAATCCGGCCATGAGGTAAGGTTTAGGTCAAGTGACAAACCTTAAAGAGAATATCCAATTCTAACAAGATTTGTTTTTGAACTTCTGGAGTCAAATCTAAAGGTATAACCTATGAAAAATAAAAACATTTAAAACAATCAAATATTTATATTTTAATATACAGCAAGTTAATGTACAGTAAGGAATTATTATATATTGTTAATAGAGTAACATAAGAATAACAGTTGATGGAGACGGTGAATTTAGAAACACAGACAGTACTATAAACAGGAACAGTGGTTCTCCAACACAGGTGCAAATGAATAGTAAACAAATAAACAAATGAATTAGCCAATCACCTTGACAGCCATTGTCTTTTGGGACATGGTGTGACAACATCTAAAGTTACAAATGTGAAAAAAACATCAGGGCACAAGAGATGGAGACTTTACAGAGGGGGAGGCTGTGTCTGGGACGGGGGCAAAAGTTGGTGGGGGGAAATTTTTGTAGCAGCAAAATTTGAAGGCACCTTTAGTCTCTGAAAATCATAGTTCTTTAGGATTTTTTTTTATATTTCATGCAATATATAGCTGAATTTTTAGCCTCCTGATGCTTTCAAGATTGAAAAATTATTGTTATATCTTCGCTACATAGTTATTCAGCTATCGTTCAAAAGCTTTCTGAAGTTATTTGGGAGGCGGGGGTTGCCCCCTCTCACCCTCGCACCCTAGTGTCTGCCACTGAGACTTGTGAATTAAAGACTGGTGTACATCATACTTATAAACAGTGCCTCCAATGCCATGACCCAATATTTCAAGATATTGAAGTTCTTCGTGAGAAACCTAAAATAAACATGCAGGATATTATATGATACTGATATTAACATACTGCGTTAGTTAATGAGGAAGAGTGTGATCTACTTATTTTCTATTCGGCTACTTATTTTCTTGTGCATATATATATATATTTACATCATGTATACCTGTCCACTTGCTAAAATCGTCCTCAGGCTTCCTGGAGGCGCAGGCACCTTTCTAAATGATTAAAAAATTAATAAGAACTGGACAAGAAAGAACCAAGCGTAATATTCACCATATCATACCACTGCACAGGGTGTACATCATAAAAAAGTGACCCGTTAGAAATTCGCCTTGTTACAATTTGAACTCCTGAGTCCTATACTGAACCCATGGGTGTGTAAACACAATTGAATCAAATGTTATGCATGGGAAGTTATTTAAAAGTATTTGGTATCGTTCAACATATGAATATGAATATATGATTATGTGCTGATTAATTTAACCCTTTAACAGGCCTGGCAGTAAGTATTTGGGCAGGCGCGCGGCATATCGCGCGCCATATTAACGTCAGGCGCGCGATTAAAAAAATGGTAAAAATTACGCGTATTGGCTATATAGACTAGAATAACATTCACAAAACTGGGTAAAAATTTGTGTAGAACAAAACAGTTTTAAAATTTGTACCAGTGAGTACGTGTATTTACGATGTTTTCAAAGTCATCGTACTTTAAACATCAATGAAAATGTCAACATCGCCTATGACTCGATTTCCAACGAGCTTGACGACTCATCGTTATCGTCAATGGTTATGGCGTATTTCTCAATTATACGCTTTTTTAACAGAGTTCCTTTATCCACGGTGTTGCTGTCGAGTTTGGCTCTGCGTCTTTTCTCCATGTAAAATTCTAATGCACTGATTTAATGCTGATCAAAGGAATTGATAACTGCTGGTCGGCGAAGGAGCGTAAGGAGATTTCCTTACGCTCCTTCGCCGACCAACAGTTATCAATTCCTTTGATCAGCATTAAATCAGTCATTCTTTTATAACTAATCTAAATGGCGAGGATTAGTTCCGGCAAAAATTCATTTTGAATAAAAAAACCAGACGCGCGATTTCATACTCTTAAAACAAACGAGGCGTGTGTTAAAAGGCGCGTCTCAAGGAGTCAAGGCGCGTGCGGAGGCGCGCACGCGCGATCGCGCGCCTCAAACGGCCAGGCCTGCTTTAAGTGGCAATGCACCCTGATGCATCCAACTTTAGTATTTTACTGTCTAACACCAGACAATTTTACTCGTCAAGTAGAGAGGCTGCCACTCAATGGGTTAACCTCTTAACCCTTTAAGTAGCAATGCACCCTGGCGCGCCCTACTTTAGTATTTTACTCTGTCTAACACCAGACAATTTTACTCGTCAAGTGGAGAGTGCTGCCAACTCTTTGCTCTGTAATCAGTCAAACCATTTTTAATCGACCTGAGTCAACTTTCAGTTAGAATTTTCATGTACAATTTATGCAGTTTTAATGTGCTCGTACGATTACAATGCATTCTAAACTCCCAGCAGTAATGAAGTTTGGGTGTTTACAACAGAATGGTGATTTCTAAAGGGTCGCTTTATTTTATACACCCTGTATACTTACTCATGAACACTTTTGCAACTGCTTGGCTTGGAGGTTGTGACAGCAACAGGTGGAGCTTTCGTGTTAACCTGAATTAGTTCACGATTGTTAAAAATACGTACATTTAAATAATTAGAAAAGAGAACAAGATATCATTAAGTAAATAAACTTACTTTTAGACCATGAAAATTTCTCTTGCTTGGTGTCTTACAAGCTGTCAAATATTTTGGAAATATCCTCAGACAGTTATAATCTTCTCAGGGTCTGAAATTTGCAGTATCCCGATATCCACGGGAAATCAAAAATTTGGTTTAGGATACCAAACTGTACTTGTATCCCGACTGGATACTAAGAAAATTTCAAAAGTTAAGAAAATGTACTTAAACACCTTTGACAGCTCCTGATAGCTTTTAAATACTATCAGTTTGCGGCCGCTTGCAACTAAGGATTTCTTTCTATTTTTTAAAAATTTCATTTTGTGATGAGCATTGTATTTTAATTTAATGTAATTTACAATATACATTACGCTAGGCATTGATATTAAATTAACCATAATTATATACCTTTTGGATAAATATTCAAAGCTTTGGTCATAGGATCTTGACTCAACCAGTGGTACTGAAATAGCAAAAAATTATACAACTTTTACTACATGGCAGGAAGTGTGTGTCGTCACATAATTGGCGAGTGTGTCTGCACATGTCACATGTGAGAACGGGCTGATCTACCGCGGGGGTGCACCTCACCTGGTGGTGTCTAGCATGCCCCTAGTAGAGAAGTCCAGCACCATCCTAAAAAATCTGTTGGGATAGTAGCGTTGCAGACTGCAGAGGAGAGTGGGCAGTAAGGCTCCCCCATGCACCATCCCATGGAAAACCTGCACCCTCCTTGCAGATGATCCACACCTGTATGAGACAAGTTTTGACTCTAAACAAAGGTTAAAAACGTACATCAATCATGGCCTTTAATTCGTCATCACTTCGTACAGTAATTCTGTCTCCATCTTCATCCTCATCTAAAGAATTAAAAATACAATGTACCATCAGAGCCCGAAACTGGTCGGACATCTGAAATTTTCCGACCACATCACAGTCTGTTCGACCAAATGTTAAATTGGTCGGACATTTTGTCCAGACAAGAAATAGCAATTAACCTTCTTGAAAGACTGGGTTAACCATAAGCTGCATGCAATCCACCCGCAAAGAACGTTAAATGTGCAAGATTTAACTATACTGGCATATTTACATATATAACATACATACTGGCCAGCGTGTTTGGCATAAAGTATAATTATTTATATATTAACTAACAAAGGCATGAAATGAAAATGGAATACGCCCTTTTGATAATTACATCACACATACCTTTTGGTCTTGGAGCCTCGCTCTCATTAGTAAATTATGCAAGGTGATCGGCTCAGCGAGGCTCTCAGGCCAAATGGCGTAGCATAATTATCGAAAGAGTGTATTGAAAGATTGTCTGATCAAGTTTGAAAGTTTCCGATCAAATTTCATTTTTGTGGGACACTTTTCCCAACAAATATTGAAAAGCCTATTTTTACTGTAGTAGAAAGGAGTTCATGGCGGAGAGCAGTTTAAATAACAGACCACAACATTCCCCTAACCAGATTAAGGTACAACACCAGAGCCTGACAAGTATGTTTACTTATACACCAGAGTGCATTCCATGCAGGTTTTGTGGAAGATCTTCGGCGTGAGTTTTGAATTCTTGGCGCACAATCACATCGAGGTTGGCGCACAAGTTTTGAGTTTTGGTGGTTGGCGCAGCATCAAATGTTTAAGCGAGACTTTGAGTATTAATAATCGCCTGGTGATTGGATTGGCCTCTATAATTCTTTAAGTTTAGAGACTCGAGAAATTTGTGTTCCTGGTCAGTGTAATATTACTAAATGGTGGTTATAACTTGTGATACAACAGTAACAACACTCATCATTGCTCATCAGCAAAACATCTTATTCATCAACTACATGCCTTTTTAGCAAGTATTAATGAAAAATCAATAGCTATTAATGAAAAATCAAGGTGCCCACAATCAGCCGGCGCACAAGTTGACCTCACTTGGCGCACGGCAACACTACCTCAGATTATCTTCGGCGTGAAGTTTACACGGAATGCACCCTGGCTTATACACTGGTCTGCTGACATGCAATTACACCAATAATATAAAACCTCGTGAGCTTACATTCAAATGCTGTTGTAGTAACGCCAGGATGAACTTTGGAAACTATTTCCTATAAAGTAAAATAGAAAATTAATACTAGACATTCTACACATGACTTTGCAAAACACTGGACAATGTACAAAATATTTATTTAAACTCATTTACCAACTCAATTGATAGAAATTAAAGAAAGAACTTTCTGGCAATATGCGTACTAGCTTTGTCCAAAAAATACAAATTATCACTTGATCGTCACTTGACAGTACTTTTACTCAACTGGGAAAGAGTACAGAAAGTATAAACACTCAATTTTTTCATAAATTCTGTACAATAGACATACACTATGTTTTAATATGATGATATAAATACATGGCTATAAACTATAAATAATATTTTAAAAATGAAAATAAAAGAGCTATAATTATATTGATATTAATTGGGCTTACCAAAACATCACGAAAAGCAATTTGACAAGGCACTCTCCAGTCAGTATTCTCGCCCTTACGACAAACAACTCTTAAAACAAACTTATCACTTGACGCCATTAACGAAAGGAGAGGTTTTACACGATGTTTTTGCTTGCATTTCTTGGCTACAATATATAGAACGAACTAGGAAAAAAATTTTAAAAATTTCAATTCTATCGAGAAAAATCGGCCATGTTTATTTGGAGGTGATTCGTGTACTTCATAGGATAAAATGGGGTATTTTTGCTGTCAAGGGGCATTGAGGTACTAAAATTGATATATGTGGATAACGATGGACACAGATGGTCATTATAGTACATTGTAAGATCAGGAGGGGTATATTGCTATAATAGGGGACTTTATTGGATTGACATTGATAGCAATGGACTTGCATTGATATATATTAGTAACCAAGGACATTCAATGGTTAATATAGTACATAATGGGATCGACTATGGGTATATTGGTATAACAAGGGACACTAATAGAATCATATGGATATTTGCCTACCATAATGGATAAATATGGGTAACAGCGAACTTTCATGTGCAATGAGGGATATCAATGTATTTATAGAGGTAAACTATGGTTAGCAGTGGATGTTTGGGTGATTTTATGACATTCGGGGGGCAAGATAGGACAAATTCGTTGGATTTCACTGACCGATATAAACTTTGATCCTGGTTTAAATTTTCCAAATATTTAGAAGCGTTATACATATCTTTTAAAATTTGCTCTCATTGGATGTTTTATTATTTATTGGATGTTTTATTTTTTATGTTTTTCAAGAACTGAAAAATCGCGTCCAGTCAGGGGCGCCGGAAACAACATGAAGCGGCGGGGGCAGCCATTTAAAAATGGCACTTACTCTTCAGCCTTATTTTTTTTGGGGGGGGGGGGGACAATGTTCGTTAACATTTTGCTGTATAAGGGATACTTCATTACTTGTAGCTAATACAACTAATACAGACAAATTTCGGCATGGATTGGAACATTTTTATTCGTTGCATGACACTAAAGACTAAAATGTATTGTAAAGCAACATGACAGTTGTGAGTTATTTAGGAAGGCTTCCTTTTTTACTTTTTTTCATAGGTGGAAACAGATTGGTAACGTTTCTGAGAGGAATTCAGATTCAAATATGAGCTAAATTGTTTAAAAACAGTTTTCAATTTCAATTCATGTGAAAAACGCACGACGTTCGAAGTGCAGTTCTGGTAAAAAAGGCAATCTGCTGCCCCCACACTGTTTAGGCAACGGGGGCAGCTGCCCGCGTGGCTCCGGCGCCCCTGCGTCCAGTGTGTCAAGGCCCATTTACACGGGCGATTTTTGCTGCGGTTTCAGTTGCGATTTTCTCCTTTTGGAGGATATGAAGGAGTAGATTAGTTATAAATGTTCCAGGTTACGAAATCTCATAACATCATCATTAAGAAATCTACTCCTTCACATTCTCCAAAAGGAGAAAATCGCAACTAAAATCGCAGCAAAAATCCTTAATGCTGAAAACAAGGGCGACAATGAGTTTTTAGTCAGGTTTTTACTCACTTGGGGCATTTTTTCGTGTCACTATTATAAACGCTTTCAAGTGCATGCCTGGCTATTCAAATCAACCAGTATTTCAAGAGAAATTCAAAGTTCAAACACTATGTATAAACTCCGATCATTTTATTAAAATATCAAACTACAAACCGTTTTAAAATCGTACTGTATTTACAAATTTTGCGCTTGTTATCGATAGCAAAACAAGGCAGAACAATATGAAAGCGAATTCGCAAATATATATACAATATGCATTAGAAAGTTAGATAACTTGCCGGAAATATTTTTAGCGAGGCTAAGAATCTCAGGTGGTAAATCTAACTATCTAAGACTAGTCATTCCTGTTATTTACTTATTAGCTAATATTAGTCTTTGATTAAAAATTTCTGCAGTGAAGACTACATAATTACAGACATGCTCATACTACGGCTAACTTTATGACCGACCAACCGCCCATTTGATGCACGACCGGTTCCATTGTTCATTTTATTCGCCGCTCGAGTTTGTTCCAGTTCTCTGAGGAAATAAAACAAGGATAGTCAACATTTTGGCCTTAGCGAATTTCCTTTGCACTGCTAAGCCATCCAATGCTTGGCAAATGATTTCTTATATATAATTCGTCTCTGGTAAGGCCCAATTCCACTCAAGAAACATTTCTCACATTTTACAAAATTTTCTTTCTACGGAAAATTTTCCTTTGTGGAAATGGCCTCAATTAAAGAGACATTAGGTACCGGTCATCATTTATGGCGGGGGTGGCACCCGAAGAGAACTGTTTTTCTGATCAACATCAAAAATGTTTCTGATCCAACTATTAATAAGTCAAAACTGAATTTTCTAACCAACCTTAAATATCAATTAATAATAGATGCTCACCCCTGGCCAAAAACTTTACAAAAGGATACCATTCAGTTGTCACACATGTCCTTTAACACTTCTGTGACACGAGTTTGATAACTGCTTATGCAATTTTCTGCATTCTAAAGTTTCATGTTGTCCCCAGGTTGAAGAGCTCGACAAGATCTTGTAAGATCTTGCATGATCTTGGAAGATCATGGCAAGACACTAATCTTGGCAAGATATTACCAATATCTTGCCAAGATTATTCAATCTTGCCATACTTGCCAAAATTGTCTGAAATTCTTGTCAAGATCTTTCAGTCTGAAGTTTCATGTTGTCTGCACATGTACTTACTTTGGAGACACCATTTGCCTCCTGACAAATTGGAAAATGATCAAGATAGCGATTGATTTACATATTGTATTGACATACGACTGTTGACATCATTGCTTTTTAGTTTTCAAATATTTAAGCGAATCATGCTTTGGAAATGACAATACATTACCCAACCCTTGAATTGTTTCGTTTTTCATTTACCCAACCTCTTACACACACAAAATTTTGTTTACCCAACCCTTTTCTCTTCGGCGCCACCCCCCCCGCCATAAATAATGACCGGTCCCTAATACTTGTAGGTCGGATGGGCGACGCACCTGGTTAAAATTTCGTTTTTGAATTTCTCTGCATTGAGCTCTTTTCTTAATTGATTCTACAGAAAGCGGAAACATTTAGCAAACATGCATGGCATCAATGTGAGTTTAGTTCAAACCAGAAGTCGGCCTACCTTGGACTTGTTAGCAAACGGATAGAGTACTTGATGTTTTGTTAAATCTGCCGAGGAAGGACGGGATCCAGGATCAGCATCCATCATTACCTAACAACAAACGAATTTTAACAAAAAATATCAAAAACATGAACATTTGATTTTGTAAATACTGTAACAAAATATCAGGCCTTAAATATCAGGTCTGCTCACGGACATTGTCCGATGTAGAAAGGAAATCAAAAAGGAAAAAATTATTGTTTGTCCGACCCGAGTGTATTGGTGTCCGACCGAACTGTGGCTTTGTCCGACGTAAATCAAAATGATGTACATTAGTCCAGGACTAGAGGCTCGTATGTTAAATGGAGATTGGAGAATCAGAGTAATGTATAAAAAGTGAACCGGAAACGTTTTGATGTAATGGAGGAGGTGAGTGAAATGGTGAAGTGGAAAAGGGGCTTAAGTTGTCGAAGTCTGTTATTGGCAAGCAAGTTAATTTTGGCTTGAAAATAAGTATGAATGACCCAAATTATTTAATATCTTCACAACATTTAGTTCAGAATTAATACATTGACATTGTGCTGATATTAATTTGTGTCATTCGGACTTATTTCTGAGCCAAACTGAACTGAAGGTCATCGGACATCATCATACATATATCCGACCCAAACTCAAAGTCATGGGACATTTTGTCAGACGGCCCTGTAAAAGATATTTTAAGGCCTGAAATACACTCATGCAATATAGGAACTAAAGAACTCACCATTAACAGATTATTGAACTCATGAGAACATTGGGTCAGAAATGGTAACTTTCCCTGTCTGAAATGATGTAAAATTTAAAACTCAAAATATTTCGTGCATTCAAATTGGATAAGAAATCGCTATCAAAACCAGACGGACTTGGCTCAATAGCTCAATGGATGTCAGATGTTGGGATCCCGAGGTAACTGCGTTACCTGCAAGTGACTAGAGCTAACTGCTAGTGCATTCTAGCAATGCTAGTGCATTCCAGCATTCTCCTTATCAGCAGGCTTTTAGCCAGAAGGGCGTCCAGGCGTCCTGGGACGCCCCTAGAACGAAAGGTGGACGCCTTTGGACGCCCAAATTCTGGGGGAATTTATTATACATTTGACATTTTGATCAATCTGATGGTGTACCTGGCTGAATGAAAATGTCGTAGTTAAGTAAAGAAGCATAGCGGTACAAACTCACAAAGCCAAGTATGTTTGAAAAATTTCGAACGAGCTTGGAACAGATACTGACATGAAGTAACATAAATTTCAAAGGTTTTCCAGAGGAACGTTTTCTCGACCCCCCCCCCTCACTGTAGATGTATCGTTATACCAAAATTGGAGCCCTCTTTCAGGACCCTAGCTAAAAGTTTGCTTATCAGGCGGTATAACTGGGAACATTTACCGCGAGAAAATAATTTTCAATCTGACCTGATCATATGCCAGTTTTGTCCGTTCTTCGGTAACTCGTGAACACCGCCCTTTAAAAAGAATCATTCATCAGAACATTAATAAAAAGACAACCTTGATTGAACCTCCACTCTTTGAGTGTGAGTGAGCTTTCGGAATACAGGTGTTAATATTTGCTGTCTGTGTTGGTGTTGTGTACTCAGGTGAATAAGATGCTTGTGATGTTACTCTGAGTGTATATCCACACCGGGCAGGCTTGAAAAATATGCCTGGCCAAGGTGGGAATCGAACCTACGACATTTGGAATACAAGCCCAATGCTCTGCCAACTGAGCTACGCGGTCAGGTTGGTTCGTGTATGCGATATTTCGGAATTGAGTCTCGTTCCTTCGATATCAGTGTAGTCTAATAATCATGATATTTTTTGTGTTGGTGTAGTGTACTCAGGTGAATAAGTCCGATGCTTGTGATGTTACTCTGAGTGTACTGTATATCCACATTCCACACCGGGCAGGCTTGAAAAATATGCCTGGCCACGGCAGCTCAGTATGCAGAGCATTGGGCTGTTATTCCAAAGGTCGATTCCCACCCTGGCCAGGCATATTTTTCAAGCCTGCCCGGTGTGGATATACACTCAGAGTAACATCACAAGCAACAGGTGTTAATGTTATAAACAATGAAAATGGGACAGTCCCCTCAAACATTTCTTACAAATCCTCCAAAACTTAGAATCTACCGATGCAAAATTCCTACTGTGATCACAGAAACTTTGATAGTGTGAACCAGGCTTCACACGAGGAAGGAAGTGTAACCTACCGCTCGTAAGGCAGTCAGAGCAAGCGAGAATACATCAGCTTTTGGCAGGTTACTGTAATCCTAGAAAATATATGAAAATGTTTTAATTCTTGAATAGGTTTCGCTATCGTGCAGCGAACAAGTTATTACAAATCTGTGCACAAGTTATGTTCGCACTGCTTGTTCCCAGTTGTTGTGACAAGTTTGGAACAAGCTGTTAACAACTTGTAACAAGCTTGATGGCATTATCGGACTTGTGACAAGGTTTTTCTAACAAGTCTGATACGGTCATGATATAACAAGAATGTTACAACCTTGGTTGACGACACAAGGTTTTAACAATATTGTTATATCATGACTGTATAGGACTTGTTGGAACAACCTTGCAACAAGTCTGATAATATCAACAGGCTTGTAGCAGGCTTGTCAACAAGTTGTTACAATGTTGTTATTTTATCAAGTCGGTACAAGATTGTCACTCGCAACTTGTAACAACTAACATGTTTGTTGAGCTCAGCAACCTTGTAGCAAGTTGTCAACAAGCTGGGAACAAGTAGTTCGAACACATACTGTTGACAAGTTGTTGGAACAGTATTGCTACAAGTCTGCTGCAGGTTTGTTACAACTTGCGATAGTTTTTACATGTGTACATATCTCTCCATTCTGTTTATTTGCCGCCAAAAACATAAAGGAAAAGTATTAGGATTATTTTCTCATTCTGATAACTGCGGCTTGACCACCATCTGCTACAAGAATAAGATGCGAGATTTTTGGTAGAACATCCCTAAATTAAGATGAGCACAATCTTCTGCCTCGTAAGGTTTACTTGTGTTCTTGAACCGTCTGTGCCAAGTGTAGGTGGTGCCAATGATATGAACAAGCATTCGTTGGTAGGGATGAAACTGCCTCAAAAATATAAGGAGAAATTCGACGTGTCGAGCGAAGGCCCTTCAGTAACACCAGACGAAGGGCCTTCACTCGGAACGTCGAAATTCTCCTTATATATTTTTCAGGTAGTTTCATTCCTACCAATGAAAGCTTGTTACTTATGTTCTACCTCTCTGAGTATTTCTGCTGGTAAATATCTGCAATCTCCTTCTTCAACTTTTGGTTCACTGATCGAGGTGACGTGTCCCAGATCCCCTATTTTATACGTTTGAACTTTAATTTCGTCGCATCCATCATGCTCCATTGTTTCATTCTCGCAATCTACGTCATTCTCCGAACCCGACGTCAGAAATATGTTGCCTGCGGAAAATATGACATATTTTAAAACAATCGAGCATTCTGAACACTGGATCATGACTGGATAACATAGAGAACAGTGGGATTTTCAAAACAATGAAAAGACAATGGAACATTCTGATTACTGGATCATGACTGGATGGCATGGAGAACAGTGGGATTTTCAAAACAATGAAAAAACAATGAAACATTCTGATCACTGGATCATGACTGGATGGCATGGAGAACAGTGGGATTTCAAAACAATGAAAAGATGATGGAACATTCTGATCACTGGATCATGATTGGATGGCATGGAGAACAGTGGGATTTCAAAACGATGAAAAGATGATGGAACATTCTGATCACTGGATCATGACTGGATAGCATGGAGAACAGTGGGATTTCAAAACAATGAAAAGATGATGGAACATTCTGATCACTGGATCATGATTGGATGGCATGGAGAAA
>CACRXK020015135.1:0-12480 GCA_902702795.2 Paramuricea clavata
AAAACCTGCACCCCTCCTTGCAGATGAGGCTAGATCCGCCCCTAACACACACAGACCTGACAAACAGTTTCAACAATCAAACGAAAGGCGCGCGATTTTATAATAAAAAATAACCCTGTCAAAAACAAATGTGACGCGTGGAAAACGCACACTTTTACGAGATAAGAAGCGTTCCGAAGTGCGCGCCTGCAAAAATTCAATCATTTTCTGCTTAAAATTTAGAACAAATAAAAGGCTTCCACGTACTTTGCCTGTTTTTAATCGACGCAAGATCTTCTGAGATCGGCTGCCCCGTAGTTTGAGCAAACACTTCAGCCGTTGCGGAGTAGCCGTGATGGACTAAATATGTTGACACCAGCCTAGGAGTAGAACAAAGCTTGAATTTTAGCTGACAATTGACTCCCATTAAGGCCCACCAATATGAGTAAGATAATCATCAATATTTTCGTTGTACCTTTGCATTGCAGCTTGCCTGCAGCAAGTATGTTTATCATGGAATGTCTCTATAGTGTTATCAATTTGCGCTTGTAGTTCCTAAATTAACAAACAAACTTTCCTTAGAATGCTACATGAGAAAGTTAGGCCAAAAAAAATAATGTGGGTTTCCGGTTTCTTCTTATAAAAACTTAGGTAGGGTAGGTCGGTTTTAACTTTTTTTTTAAACTTTTTTTTAATTTTCCGAACAAGCGGACGCCATTTTGTTTAGTCAGTGCTTCCACATCTAAAGATAAATTTCCCTAATATTGCGATTAAAGAAGGACATTAAAGAGGACATTAAAGAATAATTTTCAGGGGCGCACATTCCAAAATATTTTGGAGGGGTGTAAAATATTTCGGGACCAACTTTTTACGTGTTTACATTTTGGAAGTGGGAGTTACACGTAGCGCCACCATGGCTGGCGCCGAGTGGAAAAATTTTGAAATCTCTAGATCGTCGGAAATGGCATTTTCAAAGTCTAATTTGGCCATCAGCTAGCTGTAGAGCACCGGAAAGGAAGTTGATTCACGCAGTGTATATAATGGCAATTCTGTAACCTTACTTATTATTTTTTGGACACTTTCCAAAAAATAAATCTCACGGAAACAAACATTTTGCGTAATGTTTGTACCGGACGATCGGGACCGACAATTGGTTCATTTGGGACCGACTTTTTGAACTATTTCTCAAAATAGATAATGTGTGGTCCTGTTTGTGGTACACATTTCTAGTGTGCATGGGCACGAGTATTCCTCTACAAGATTTTGTGTCTCAGAAGTGAAACAGTTTTCGACAGCTTTTTGAACAAAATTATATAGAAAAACAGGTTTTTAATGGAACATTTACATAAAAAAAAAAAATTGTGAAAAAAAATCATTGTGGAGGAAGATTGAGTTTCAAAACTCAATTGAAGATTGAGTATTTACTACCGTATACTGGTAGTAGAAAAGTGTTTGAAAATATCCCTGGGAATCCAGCCATTTTTTCTTAATTGTCGGGTTTCCAATTGGAAACTAATTTCCACATGTCACAAATTTAACTCAAACAACTTCATTTTTACTGCACTGAAACTTTGGTGAGAAGATTGAGTTTCAAAACTAAATTGAAGATTAAGTTTTGGGGGCCATTTTACGGCCCCGGCCGGATTTAAATTTCTGTTTTCGCCTTAAAAAATTCACCAAGAATGGGATAAACCATCAATTTGGCAGCTTTAAAGTTTAAAAAACACTTATATTATTATAAAATATTAAGTTATAAACAAAAAATATTAAAAAAGGTTTAAATACAATCAAAAATCTAAACTGACACTAACTAAAAATAGTAAAAACATAAATCGCCATTTTGAATACCCCATTACCGGTTTATCTCAAATCTGGCAAATCCGGCCGGAATTTTTGTCCAAATCCGGTTCCGGCCGGATTTGAAAATTCCAAATCCGGTGCACCCCTATCTGCATCCACACACAAGAAAGAATGTTGAATATAGGGGGGGGGGGGGCTTGGGGGTCCTGCCCCAGAAATGTTTTAGAAGCTACAGAACAGCACTTTTTATGCAAAGGGGTGTGGAAATTACCTTATTCTCAGAAATGATAGGATAAAATTCCTTCTTGTTTCCTTCCTTACAACAAAATTGTTTACATAACCGTACAGTGTTTTCATTGTGATATAAAATTGTTATGTAAATGTTGTTTACTCTTTATTGCTATACCAGAAAACACAGATATACTGTCTGATAATATTGGTATAATTCTTCCGGTATACCAATACGGGATATTTCTCATAGCAAATATCCCTACTTTTAAATAGAAACTGTATTGACAGGGTTTATTGTTTTTTAAGTATTATTAATTATTATCTTTATGTTAAACATGACATCAAGCCCTGCTAATTTGAAACCTTGAAGCCCTTTGTTCCCCTTGGCTGTTGGAGATCAATAGCTTGATTCTACTGAAAAGTCATAGGGCGTGACAATAAAAAATACCTACAGGTTCCGGTTCCCGATCGACCCTACTTTTTCTGCCGACCCTATTATTTTTTCAACGCGATTGAATGTGCGACCCTATTTTCTCCAGGTGGTTGCGGGCTGCTCATACGGCGTGCCAAAATGGCGTCTGTTGTCACACTAATTATTGAACCAAATTGCCTAAATTCGTCCATAGGAAATACGCATCTATAGTTAATTAATATTGATGTCGGGACTCTACTGCAAATCGCCCAGCAAAAAACTGCCAAAACCATGAAAAAATATTAAAAAAAAAATTATTTCTGACTTACCGACCCTATTTTTTTCACGATATGAAACCGTAACCACAGGTCTGGGGTTGTTTTTATGCCCAGTTGACTCATTTGCAGGACATTGTGAGATTTGTTCATGTGAATATGTCAAAAATTGATTCACAGACTTAAAATTAACTCAGGTATGCTAGTCATATTTATGGTAAACTTGACAGGTCCATGAGGCCCATCCCTTTCTCTATACGAGGAAATGCCTTTACACCACTCTACTGCAAACATGCCCAACAGCCAGTGATTATGAAAAAATATTCAAAAAAAAAATTATTTCCAACCTACCGACCCTAATTTTTTCACGATATGAAACCAGAACCACAGGTATTTTTTTACGCCCAGTTGACTCATTTGCAGGACATTGTGAGATTTTGTTCATGTGAATATGTCAAAAATTGATTCACAGACTTAAAATTAACTCAGGTATGCTAGTCATATTTATGGTAAAATTGACAGGTCCATGAAGTCCATCCCTTTCTATACGAGGAAATGCTTTTACACCACTCTACTGCAAACACGCCCAACAGCCAGTGATCATAGTGGACCAGTTTCCAGTATGTCATAATTTGAGATTGTGGTAACCATAAAAAATTCGCTTTGTATCAAAACACATTTTGTACATATTTATATTAAAGCGATATTGTGTGTGATTATACAGGTTATAAAAGAAATAGGTATTAAATTTATAAAGTTCATCAAATAATTGACATTTGTCAATGTTGTACTTGCAAATTTACAATCTTGCAATTTACAAAAAATAAACTCTTACTCAAACTCACCCAGATTTTGCAGCTTTATAAATATCCATTTCAGCACCTTTTTTGTTGTTATCTCCATGACTATGACCATGACCATCACAATTTGAACTACAGCTATCGGCCGCCATGTTGATCACTTCGAACTTGCGTGTTTCCACTTTCCATAATGGATGACGGGTGGATGAACCATTTTCTTTGCCCTAGAATTTAGAATTCTTAATACAAAGTTAATAATTTTAAGAAAATAACAGAGTAAAACCGTAAAAGTTCTTGGAATAGTTGGATATCTATTATCTAATATTTTCTGCCATTTTCTCAAATTTCAATTTTCTGAGAATTCTTGACTCTTGACATGCCATATGATCATGCGCATTAGCAGGCCACGAGATTCAAGAATGTAAATTATAACAGTTTACTCCTCTGAGTTTACTCCAACAATTCAGTTTTACTTTCAATTCCCTGACTTTCAAATATATGAAAATGGAGCAATCTCTTGATTCTTACGATGCTGGTCGTTTACAAGCATTTAGCGATGCAGTTTCTGCAATCGTTGCTACAATACTTATTTTACCTTTGCGAAACGTCGTGAAATCTAACAACGAAGATTTTGTTGATTATTTGCAGAGCCACGAAGACCTAATCATTGTGTATTTTGTTGCTTTCCTTGTCATTTGCTCCGTCTGGGAATCTCATATTATGCGGTGGATAGTGATTTCTAGCGTGGACGATGTACTTGTTTGGTTAAATATTATTAGCTTGTTATTTGTCTCATTTTTGCCGTTTGCAGTCCGCCTTGTTGGTCAATACACTGAGAAAAAAATACCATTGGTACTTGGCTGTGGTTTATTACTTGTTTTGGAACTTATTGAAATGATTATGATTTACTACACATTCACTCAAAACAGACTTCTCCGTGCAGAACTGAAGAATGCTCTTCCTTTTGAACTACAACAGAAGAGAAACTATATCCTCAAACGAAAGTTATTGAACCCTGTACTGTATATTTTTGCAGCTGGCCTGAGTTTTGTGAGTGTCAAAATTTCCTGGGCACTTATCATACTTGTGATAATTGCACCTTGTATCAACCGGCTTGTTGAGGTTGTTATTTATAAGATGAGATTTGTTCAGGAAGAGCAGCACATATTTTTGTATGAGAATATCATCTGTAAAGAAAGAGTTGAGTGTTACACTGATGGTGTTTATGCTATCGTTGCAACTTTACTTGTTCTGGATATCACTACAGATAATTTCCCCTCAGAAGATGATGTCAAAACACATGGTATGGCAAAGACATTGTCACACATGCGCTCTGAGTATCTTACATATGTCGGCACCTTTGCTGTTTGTGGTCTACTTTGGTTTGTTCATCATTCCTTGTTTTACTCCCTCAAAAAAGTGAACTATCTAATGATGATTATTAATAATGTATCATTATCCTGTGTTGGAGCTCTCCCATTTCTTGTATCTATCCTTAACAAATATGTAAATGATGAATATGACAGTGACAGACATGCTATTCAATTTGGTTGTTTAATAGTTGGCGTTGCTGGTTTGTCTCAGTTTATGATATTCACCATAGCTCTTGGTAATAGTCAACGATATCTTACGCATCATGTGATTCCTATTGGTTCTCGGACAGCAAGTCATAACTACCTTCTGATAAAGTTGCTAATTATTCCAATGATGGCAATTATAATATTTGGCACCAGTTTTGCAAGCATGTTTGAAGCGTATGTCGCCTACCATGTTCTAGTGTTTGCAACACCATTTGTTTTTCTTTTTGTCAAGTTTATATACTTCAGAATTGTGAGAAAACAAGTTGTGATAATGAATGTTATACAGGGTGAGCAGCCAGAATGGACAAATCAAGGCAGCACAAATCCACCTCATACAGGTGCAACATTTAGTACATCATATGATCAGTTTAAGTAAAAAATTGTTATACTATCATTTACTGCTTTGCATAATTTAGCTATATCATGCAGGATGTACAAACATTGTAAATGACTCATGAATGTATTCATGTAAACTGGAGAAAGTTTATTTCCTGTTGTAAACATATATGAACAACATTGGTTGATTCCAGAACAACGTTCCCCCACAGAGGATATTTGTTAAGTTCAGAGGTGGAAGGGAGAAATCCACTCACAGTACTTAGGAAAGTGTTAGGAGGGGATGAAATTCCAATCTTTTCTGTGGGGAAGGTGTGGATCTTTTCTGGGATGGCCCATTGTATATATTGCCAGGTTTGGATATATAGTTGCGTTGTTCACAGGCGAAACTAGCCCCTTTTAATTTGGGGGTGTCTGGCAGAATTGCCCTGCCAAAACCGATGGTGCCCTGTCGCCCTGCCAATCCAGATGATTTGTGTTTTTTCTTGGGGGGGGGGGGGTTGTTCAAGTTGTTAATATATGATAACATGTTAATCTTTATCTCAACAAGTTTTATAGACCAACAAACCCAACATATTTTGTTAATAGGTCATGTTATAAATGCATAAATAATGGAGAAATTTAAATTAGTAGTACTATAGAGTATAGAGTCAGGGTGTTAGCTACAGTCAAAAATTCCGCGTTAAACACGGTTTTCCCAATTACCTTGAGGTCGCAATTTCCCAATTTGGGTCAGCCAAAAAATAGTTAAAAACATGTTTATAACTACATTTGCTCAAAATTACTCCCAAAATGTGGGAAATGCCATTTCAAAGACACAAAAATTTTAAAAATCAGAGGAGGCAACCGCATGCCCCAGACCCACAAAGAAATGCCCGGCTTCAGGCTAAAATAAATTTCCCAATTTCAGGTAAACGCAGATTTTTTTTTACTTCTGGCTAACACCCTGAGAGTAACTTTGTGTCATCCGAAGTGTGGGTGTATGTATCCCAGAACCCAATGTCATCAAATGATTGCTCAACAGACAAATATATGAATGTTCTTTTGTGTGACCATGTTTGCTGTTTTAAAATCATAAGTTAGAACTAAGTAATTGAAGTAATTTTAATAATATATATGATTTAATAAATTATATGTGATAAAACACTGCTGCTCATGTTTTAAATACTACATAAAATCTCTGCAAATCTCCCTAGTTGCCGAGTAAAAAGCATGCATGGTGCTAAATATAAATCTCGACTATGATTGGACAATGGGTGAATGTGCTAATTACAAAACGTCAATCATCCTTAATGGGCGAAAACAAATTTGTCATAGCCATGTGGGCAGGCGTTTCCTCAGTTCCTGCCCGTCAGCTAAATGCCTGCTACGCAGGCTAGCCAAATCCATAACCGGATACCATGAAAACATGGTAACAGAATATGTCCGGTATTAGTAACCTTCGTTGTAGCCAATCAGATGCCAGTTTGATATGGATTTGGCCAGAGCCCCTGGTCGCGCTCCGTTGACCGCGTGTAAGAAGGGCTCTGGGTACGAGAATAACAAGGCCGGACGAATTCGGAACCCTACGCAACCTCGCTTCAACCCACTTCTTCAACCTGATACTCCAGGGTCTTCACCTCCGCTACCCACAGCGGTTTTGTGGTTACTTGTGCTTTGAATTCATCCATGCAGTTTCAACTTGCCATGTTGACAAAATCATCTTTACATGCGTTTTCCTTGCCTTGCCACGCTCGGAGGAAGCGCACGTGGACACGAATTTTCTGATGTACACATATAACAAGATATCCATGAACTTTCATGCTACACAAAGCTATTTTTTGTAAGAAAATTTATTGTTTTCAATATATTTACCTATATAGATACAATTTTATAGTTTACTATAAAAATTGCGCTCATTTTTCCATTGTCGACATTCAAATAATACAGTGTAGTCCAGTTCAGACACGGTGCTTTACACACGCCCATCACTTGTTCTTTAGTAACATAGTCATGGGCATGATTTGGGAGATTTTACGAATGCAAATACTAAATTTTGACAAAAAAGTTGACAATAGTCATTTTGCTCAATCATGCAGATTTTTCCAAGATCCCGTCGCTCGGGCTCATGCACCTTCATAAGGTTGCCTGCCTCCACAACATGCCTTCACTGCATGATGGGAAAGTCGTACACACAAATTCTGCAGAAATTTGACTTTCCCACGGTGCAGCGAGAGTCTGCGTTGGAGGGTTTTCACTTGTTTCCATCTACCAAACTGACGTTACGTTGTTTCTTTTTGGATTTTTTTATTAATTGGGTTAGGGTTATAGGGGTTAGAGTAGGGGTAGGATTTGGGTTAGTTACATAGCCATTTAACAACTCTTCCATCAACCGAAAATGACGTCATGTCAGTTTGGTACATGGAAACAAGTGCTGACCGCGTTGGAGACTGAAAATCTGAAATTTTGTCCCCAGAGAGTACTGTGGCAGTTAACAATCTACTTTCCTTCTTACAGCGTTCGCGAAATATAATTTTATGAATAAATTCCGATTTATTAGATGTTGGCTGACCCGAGGACTGTTTCTTTCCGCTCGAAATGGCCTAGAAGGCGAAACACCATTTCTCGCTGAAAGATTCGTATACCTTTAAATTTTCAGAGATACATTATTTTTTCTAAATAATTTTGTGTTTTTAATTTAAATCAAGGATCACACAAGAGGTTTTTGCTAATTTTATTTTAGCTATGTTTCGGATAGTTTACTATTCGAAACATAGCTAAAATAAAAATATTATCAAAAACCTCTTGTGTGATCCTTGATTTAAATAAATTAAAAACACAAAATTATTTAATATGAACAGAGGTGAAAGTTTCAGAGAAGCAACTATTTTTTCTAATTGCTATAAATACAAGGCAGGCAGCTTATGTGAAGCGTGGTGTCTGAATTGGACTGAGAATATAAATATATATATAGCTAACGAGCGTTTGTCATTTATTCATGACAATCACTTAACTAAAATTTCGAAATTCCTACAAATATACACTTCTAGAAAATTATCTAATATTCTCTAAAGCTCTAGGTGTCTGTACAAGATATATTTACACAAGAATGATGATCAAACATTTGACTTGTTGTGGTTGTTTTAAGCGTTAGCTTGATGATGTTAATTCCTTAAACGCACCATCAAAGCACTCCTTGAGATCACGGTAAGACACAACCAGAACACTCTGCTCATCTCGTGATATTAAACAAATCTTTTCCGGAGATCCAGAATCAAGCTAGAAAAAATGATAATACGTGAAGTGTAAACCATGCAATAGTTACTATATATGCAGCAAAATTAACCTGTCACGACACCACTCCCCATCGCACAAAAGAGCACACTAAAATTATAATTGAAGTGTATACGATATTTACTATTTAGGTTAAAACGCAAAGTGACTTTATAGGTAAAGTAAGTTAACTATACTAAGTAAGTTAACTAAATTCCTAACATGACATTGCAAATTATTTTTTAAAATAAGATTCCAAATAACTAGGTTCCTCCACTTTAGACGGCATGTCGTTTATACATATTACTTGATTAATCGATCAAGTTAATTTGGTGAGGGCTGGTTTTCTAATTTTCCCCACAACGTATCCTCAGATCTCGTCTTGGCTGATCAGCGATGACGCAAGAAGTAGGTTGGTAATGGATAGGAATAACTTTTTAATTAGGTGGGATGTGAAAAAGGAACAGAAAATGTAAGTGAAAATGAAGTATGCTGGATGTCTTGTGTTGTTGCCTCATATAAATGTGGTTTTGTGTTCACAACAATGATTGCTTCGTTCTTTAGAAAACCTTGAGTTGGTGGGATACACTCTTCCGGAGAGTACATCATTTTGGCTACAACGAGGCTTATAGCGAAAATGACGTACTTTACGGAAGGGTGTAAGCTGCGACATGACCCAGATTTTTCCCGCATAGCGTCATGGTTAAATAGACAAACATCTGCATGATATATGGCAACTTTATTGTTCAATTTGTGCAATTTTCTTACCTTGTTCAATGATGAAACAATGTGAGACATATCAAGCCAAGGTTCTCCTGTTTCTGTCACTTGATGAAATAAGTAATCTCGAAATAGTTTGATCAAGTATCGATCACCAGTTTCTGACCAACTTGGATCCATATTGTATCTAAACAAAAGATTACATGGGTCGGTTGTACGAAGGCCATGCAGAAGATAGTACATGCTATCCACCGGATAGCGATTTTTTCAACTTCTCTAAAATTGACCATTAAATCGTATGGGGAAGATTGAAGTTTAGTCTTTTTACATTGAACAGTTTCTTATATTTATTGTGAGGTCCTTGACTGTGTTTCACAGTTTTTCAGGCATTTTTACGGTTAAAAAAAATCGTTACCCGCGCGGTGGATAGCTCTGTACAACGAAATGACTGACGCAAGGAATTCCAAGAAATCCAGACTTGTTTATTACGAAATATCGTATTGATGGCTTGTTTTATGCACGCGACTACCTTTGTAGTTTCCTACAGTTGTGGCCCGCGGTCACCGCTGGACCTCCACAGTTTTAGATTTTATCAACTATAAGTATTTTCCATATGGAAGTTCCAACACATGAACATGCATGTATATACATACATGCAAGATTCAATACAACAACAATAAAACAACACAATAAAATTTATTTATAAGTTCTTTGTATGTTTGCATGGTGATAAAATATAGTTTTGTAATATTAGCACTGATGAAGATCCGGGCTTACGGATCGAAAGCTTTGCAGTAATAAATTTACGTGGTGTTTCCACAAACAAAACTATTAAAATTTATTTAAACACGGTAAAATCTTCAGTATATAGATATTCTAACAAACATATATACAGTAACAAAAAAATCTGAACTAATTAACTAAGTCTACCACTGGTTTACAAGATTGTCGCGTGTGGGAGTTCGCGTTTAAATTATTATAGTACTCATTTATAGCTTTCTTAAACTGTGATATCGATTGGAGCTTTCGTATATCTTGAGGAAGACTATTCCACAAAAGCGCCCCACTATAACATTTTAATAATTTGTTCAATCATGGCTTGGGCAAATTCAAACTCATTTCAAAATTCCTTAGATTGTACCTTTCAGTGTTTTAAAAATTAGACAAAATTTTTAGCCTTTTTACGTCTTAAAGAAAGGTTATGCCAGCGGAAAGTATGTAAAAGTACATATACTCGCACTGGTATATCATAGCTAGACCTCGTGATCGCCCTTGCCGGCTGTTGCCGCTCCGTTCTGTAATTTCTGTATTTTACAGGGGGGTCATTGGGGGTTCCGCAACACCGTACAAATGCGTTCGAGGACACCGCATCACCGCAAAAAAAAATTGTAAATACCGCATGGAAAAAATACGGTTCAAACATGTCATTGCCGCGTCCCATAACTCCATAAGGTTTATTAATTTCTGTTATTAGATTATAGGTCGTGAGTTAGGTCGTCGTTAGGCCAAAAAAATCAATGTGGATTTAAAAAAAAACAACTGAAAAAAATATGTGGATTTAACCGCAAAACTGACCAAAACTATACAGAAATACTCAGGGATGCCGGAAATTGCTGAGGGCGAGGGGTGCGTTTTGCTATCAGAAAGGCATATTTTTTAAAAAAGGGCAGAAACAAAAACGAAATGGCACTTGCCTACTTATAACCTAATTTAAAATCAAACACAAGCAATAAAGCAACCTTTTATTAATTTCAAACATTAAAATAAGGCACACAGAATTAGCAGAACAGTTTCGCAATCTCTTCTACTGAAGAAAGTTTTTTGTGCTTCTTCACTATATAAGTTATGAACAGGGCCGTAGCTAGTATGTATAGTTGGGGAGGGGTGGGGGTGTATGCCAAAAATTTCTGAGTGACAAAATTCAAAAAAATTCCGAATATTTTATGGCATACGAAACCAGAAAGGTGTTTGCTATGAAGATGAAGACGCAATTTACAAACAAAAATACGCATATTTTAGGCACAGACATATTAGGGTACTGCTGTGGGAAGCTCTTTTTGATTTGGGGGCTGAAAACGTGGGCCGAAGGACCCAGGAAATTTTTAAATTTAGAGTGTCTGAAATGCCATTTCCTGGACTTTGGGGCAGGTTTTGACAGAATTCTGATGGTCAGAAAGCAGCGTTTTAGTATGTCGAAATTTACAATTTGCATGTTGCTTACAATTTAGTGGTACTGACTAAATGGGCGAATGTGGATTTAATTAACTATATATTGGAGAAAATATGGGTAATATTATTCTTTGCAGTTTGTCATGGATAATGTAGCCGCTAAAAATTTATCAATTGTCGGTATTTTAAAAGTATATTATTTAGATGATAAAGGTCTGTATGATTTTGACAAAGGAATTATTATTAGCAAATTATTGGGAGGGCTGCAGCCGCAGCCAGTTAGGGGCCCTCATCGGCTAGGTCCTATTCCCCCAAAATAGAAAACCTACGTAAAAATGCAGGTTAAGAGTCAATGTGGAAATGAAAAATTAGTAATGTTAAATAATAAAGCCTCCATCGAAGACGGTAACTGTTTTTTTTTATTCCATCCCAAATAAAACAAAAGTTATTCTTATTAGTTGTTACATGTGTTGGAGACCGTTATTGTTATGGACACAGAATTTCCCGGAACATTTTGTAGATATTCAATATAAATATAATATCTCAGTCAAACAATGACAACAGTCAACAGGGCCCCCACACCAAATATGCCAAGGGCTCCATCTTCCTTCGTTACGCCACTGCTGTTTGTGTGAAATTATTTAAATATATTCGTTTTAAATCTTTTGTGCACCCGTTGCACCAATAGTCTGCACCCAAAAAGTTATAAATACAAAAGGCATGGGGTGCACTTGCATCCACAGCACCTGTGGTTCCGGCATCCCTGGATAATAATATCATCTCACCGTATCACCGTAAGGTAAAACGCACAATCACCGCACACCGCGCCTTTTTCAGTCACCGCAACACCGCAAATTTGGAGCCTTAGTCACCATATCACCGCACTAAAAATAGTCCAACTCCGTAACACCGCAAGTCCCCATGAC
>CACRXK020015136.1:0-12480 GCA_902702795.2 Paramuricea clavata
TAGTAGAGTGATTGATATAATCTTCGTCCACATACTTCATGAATATTTCATAATTTAATAACTTGTGGTGGCTCGCTCGCAGCCTGATTTAGTGATTTCCGCCTGAAAAAGCGGGTAGCCTATTTAGTTTAATTCAATATGACTTGGTCACATGCTCCTGATCGAGTGATCGATGAGCTTGTTTTGTACTTATCCACGTGGACACAGTGCTTAAAAGCAATGGAAAGTAATATTATATCAAAACGATTGCTATAGAAATCTTCAAAACATTTCTCAAAAATTCCTTAGATATTCTTTTTTTCTTCCTTGAAATTCCATTTTTGTGTCAAAATTTCCTTGAAAATTAAAAGAGACCAAGTGAGCTACTGAGCTCTACAGACACTGGAACCCTATCTCGAAGCAGCACATGTACAAGCTTTAGAAGTTATTTTTCCCATTAGATGAACCTCAAAATCAATATTTTCATCAAAAGCCTTCGATTTTAAAGACTTGAGAACATTTCGTTTTGTTTTCAGGAAAATGAAAGAAGTTAGCGCATGGCCCCAGGCGGATTATTGATTGTGATTATTGAAGGTCCATACATATTACACACCGGACGCGATTCGACAATGCGACACGATTTTTAAGATTTTGAAAGTTAATAAAACAGCCAATACATGAGGGCAAATTTTGAATGATATGTAGACCAAATAACTCAAAATGTTACAGCGCTTCTAAATATTTGGGAAACGTAAACTAGGATCAAAGTTATCGTTCAGTGAAAATCGAAAAATCGCGTTGCGTTGTCGAATCGCGTCCGGCGTGTATGGACATTAAATCTTCGCGTGATTACAATGGTGACAGTGGAATTTAGTTTATATTTCATTGGTCTTTGGAAGCGAGATGCTTCGCTTCATTTACGTCAACACAACAATGGTATGTGTTGTGGGAATGGAAGCGAAACATTTCGCTTCTTGTTGCCCATTGGCTGTATGAAAGGGAGAAGTTTCGCTTCTTTTACTAACACAACAATAGTACATATATATGTGTTGTGGGAATGGAAGCGAAACATTTCGCTTCTTGTTGCCCATTGGCTGTATGGAAGCGAGAAGTTTCGTTTCTTTTACTAACACAACAATAGTACATATATATGTGTTGTGGGGATGGAAGCGAAACATTTCGCTTCTTGTTGCCCATTGGCTGTATGGAAGCGAGAAGTTTCGCTTCTTTTACTAACACAACAATTGTGCATATATATGTGTTGCGGGAATGGAAGCGAAACATTTCGCTTCTTGTTGCCCATTGGCTGTATGGAAGCGAGAAGTTTCGCTTCTTTTACTAACACAACAATAGTACACATATATGTGTTGTGGAAATGGAAGCGAAACATTTCGCTTCTTGTTGCCCATTGGCTGTATGGAAGCGAGAGGTTTCGCTTCTTTTACTAACACAACAGTAATGCATATATGTGTGTTGTGGGAATGGAAGCGAAACATTTCGCTTCTTGTTGCCCATTGGCTGTATGGAAGCGAGAAATTTCGCTTCTTGTTACCCATTGGTTACTACAAGCGAAATGTTTCGCTTTCTCGGACACAATTTAAGAACGCATGAGTCGCTTCAAAAATCACAATATATTAGAAGGAATTTATTCGCATATTATGCTTAATAATGCTTTCCCATGTAAAACAAAACAAATGGTGGCTAAATTGCAGAATACCCGTCCACTAGTTATATCATATCATGTAGCCACTATTAGAACTTGTTAATATAATCACTGGATACGCGGATACGCGGTCAGAACTTGTTAATATAATCACTGGATACGCGGATACGCGGTCAGAACTTGTTAATATAATATTTCACTGCATACGCGGATACGCGGTCAGAACTTGTTAATATAATATTTCACTGCATATATACACGACCAGAACTTGTTAATATATGTTTATTCTTAATAGATTAATAATAAATAGATTGGTAGATCAAATTATCATGTTACAGGTAGCTATAAATTTTAGTGGATACGCGGATACGTGGATACGCAGTCAATTTTATATAATAAGGCGATCAAAAATGGTCAGCGGAAATTCCCATAACTTTAAATCATGTAGCCACAAGTTTTCTAACCTGCGTGCCGTCGACTGCGTATCCACGTATCCGCGTATCCACTAAAATATACAGCTATCTATATAACATGAGAATTTGATCTATTAATGCTAAACTAACTGTATGCTAACTAACTCACTGCGTATCCACGTATCCGTGTATCCACTGAAATATACAGCTACCAATATAGCATGAGAATTTGATCTATTAATGCTAAACTAACTGTATGCCTCGTTCTCAAATAACTCGTCGACTGCGTATCCACGTATCCGCGTATCCACTAAAATATACAGCTATCTATATAACATGAGAATTTGATCTATAATGCTAAACTAACTGTATGCCTCGTTCTCAAAATAACTCGTCGACTGCGTATCCACGTATCCGCGTATCCACTAAAATATGTAGCTACCAATTGCAATATAGCATGAGAATTTGATCTATTAATGCTAAACTGAATGTATGCCTCGTTCTCAAAATAACTAACTCACTGCGTATCCACGTATCCGCGTATCCACTAAAATATATAGCTATCTATATAACATGAGAATTTGATCTATTAATGCTAAACTAGAACTGTATGCCTCGTTCTCAAAATAACTAACTCACTGCGTATCCACGTATCCGCGTATCCACTAAAATATACAGCTATCTATGAGAATTTGATCTATTAATGCTAAACTAACTGTATACCTAGTTCTCAAAATAACTCGTCGACTGCGTATCCACGTATCCGCGTATCCACTAAAATATACAGCTACCTCAATAACATGAGAATTTGATCTATTAATGCTAAACTAACTGTATGCCTCGTTCTCAAAATAACTAATTCACTGCGTATCCACGTATCCGCGTATCCACTAAAATATGTAGCTACCAATATAACATGAGAATTTGATCTATTAATGCTAAACTAGAACTGTATGCCTCGTTCTCAAAATAACTAACTCACCACGTATCCGCGTATCCACAAAAATATGTAGCTACCAATATAACATGAGAATTTGATCTATTAATGCTAAACTAGAACTGTATGCCTCGTTCTCAAAATAACTAACTCACTGCGTATCCACGTATCCGCGTATCCACTAAAATATGTAGCTACCAATATACTTGACATGAGAATTTGATCTATTAATAAGGTAAGGTAAGGTAAGGTAAGGTAACTTTATTTATCCACGGTGTACTCATCAGGATTAAGATTACATACATATAGCTATATATATAAATAAATCTACAAAATTATGCATAAAACTAATAACACACTACTTACAATATAAATAACACAATATATAAATTCATACTAAGAAATGACAAAAGAAAAACCTGCTTTCATGAGTGCCGTGCATTAATTAGGTATTACGATCGAGAAGAGAGAAATTTATTACAGCCAGATCGAAACGAATTTAAAGAATTAGCTTGCCTCAACTCAACAGGAAGGCTGTTCCATGTTACTCACCACTATAACTAAAGGAGTTTCTTAGGTAGTTAGTACGAGGAAAAGGAACAGCAAGTTTGCCAACAGTGTCCCTAAGAGAATAACCCGAAACACAGCTACGATCAACACATTTTGAACGAAGATATTCAGGAGCCAAACCATTTATCGACTTATAGACCATAATAGCCTGATGAATTTGGCGCTGTGTTTCAAGGTTTTCCCATCCAAGGTCTTGAAAAAGACCATCAGCATTAGTATCATAGCCGGAAAATGTTAAAACCCTAGCCGAACGGTTTTGTAATTTCTGCATTTTAGTAGCAAGAGTTTTATTACAATTCCCCCACACAACACTGCAATAGTCAAAATGTGGTTGAATTAGTGAATGAAAAATAGTATGCAGAGTTGTACGAGGAACAAAAGGCCTGATGCGTTTTAGCGCACCAATGCCAGAGGCGATTTTTTTGGAAATGGCATCAACATGAACAGACCATGAGAGATGCTCATCAATGTGAAGGCCCAGAGACTTGGTTGATTTTACCTGTTTGATAGGAGCCCTTTCGATTGTAAGTACTGGAGAATTATCAAACGTATAAAGTCTCTGTCTCGAACCTATCACCATAAATTCAGTTTTGGACATGTTCAGTGTTAATTTATTAACAATAAGCCACTCACGAATACTCTCAAGATCATTAGTGAGATTAAGTTCGATTTTAGCGATATCATTATCCGCATATGTCAAGTGAGTATCGTCTGCAAACATACGAGGCTGTGAATGTGAGAGGCAATTCGGCAAATCATTTATATACAATAAAAATAATGCTAAACTAGAACTGTATGCCTCGTTCTCAAAATAACTAACTCACTGCGTATCCACGTATCCGCGTATCCACTAAAATATACAGCTATCTATGAGAATTTGATCTATTAATGCTAAACTAACTGTATACCTCGTTCTCAAAATAACTCGTCGACTGCGTATCCACGTATCCGCGTATCCACTAAAATATACAGCTACCTCAATAACATGAGAATTTGATCTATTAATGCTCTTAACTGTATGCCTCGTTCTCAAAATAACTAATTCACTGCGTATCCACGTATCCGCGTATCCACTAAAATATGTAGCTACCAATATGACATGAGAATTTGATCTATTAATGCTAAACTAACTGTATGCCTCGTTCTCAAATAACTCGTCGACTGCGTATCCACGTATCCGCGTATCCACTAAAATATACAGCTATCTATATAACATGAGAATTTGATCTTTAATGCTAAACGAGGACTGTATGCCTCGTTCTCAAAGTAAAACCTGATGTAATTGGTCAGCTGATTAAAACATTGTATCCACGATGTTTGAAAGGTATAGCTTAAAAAATGGACGGGTATTCTGCAATCGCTCCGGAATAATATAAGAAAACTTATTTCATTTTTAATATGCAATTTATATATTCAGGCTTAGACTATCATTTTTATACTTCACAGGATGGCAAAGTACAAGGAAACTTCCAGTGAAGAATTGTATAAACTATTGCCCATTTTTGATGTATCTTCTCAAGATAAAATCTCAAAAATTCCAGACGAAAGAGAGCGGCCACATTTACTATCGTAAGTTTATGTATTTGTTGCAGAAATGCATGTTTTTTTTAGTTTCTGTGAAGCACGAAATATCGTATATATAGCATTTGGAATTTATTTACAGTCACCTTTGGCTCATATTTTTGCATAATCCTATTTCTTGCGCTAGAAGACAATAACTACAGTGTATTTGCGACTTTTGTATTGATACATTCATTATTTCGCTCGCGTTTTTTCAGGAAAGACAGGTATGGAAATCGCTACTTTTAGCGACTGTTTTGAGCCTTCGACAACCACTTTGACACCGCGGTACCGAAGCCAAATTTCAGTCAAAGGTGACGCACCTTTGACTGAAATTAACTGAAACTACAGGGTGTATCAAAATAAACGCAATTCATCTTTTGTGCTTAATAACTTTCGAAATACTATTTCTAGTTAAACGCTTTTAGGCTTACTTCAAAGCCTGTTCTTTTCTCTTTCAAACAAACTATTATCCTTGTCTCCAATGCTAGTAATAATTGCACAGGAAAAGATTTAGTAAAACCTATCATTTTTAGTTGCTGTTTAATTATGCAAGTTTACTATGTTATTGTTCAGTCGGTTTAAATGTTAGAATTTTCTTCTTTAAACTTTAATGTTGTCGTCACTCGGTCACTACATCTGGAAAACCACGTAAGAACAAATTAAAAGTATTTTAAAAGAGACCAGGTTGTTTGAAAATCCTAAACGAATGCTAAAAATCGTCAAAACATTCTGGTGTCTGAGCCAGAATGTCATCGAATTGCGATGTAATGTAAACAGAAATTATAGCAAGTTGATGTCAGTGATCAGCTTAGATGGTCTAAGCCAAAATTATATCGCATTTGAAGTTTCAAACTGAGTTAAAAATAGTGGAAGAAAAGCCGTAATTAT
The DNA here is from genome assembly GCA_902702795.2 of Paramuricea clavata. Taxonomy (NCBI): domain Eukaryota; kingdom Metazoa; phylum Cnidaria; class Anthozoa; order Malacalcyonacea; family Plexauridae; genus Paramuricea; species Paramuricea clavata. Next base: position 6,014 of record CACRXK020015136.1, read on the forward strand.
ACTTATTGTTACAATCCATTTAATAAAATGCAACATTTTTTTGTTTTAATGAAAAAATCAGTTATTTTCATGAGAACGATTTGTTATTCCATCTCAATTTTTTAATCTCCAATCGCAATAACGTAAAGTATTATTACCCGCGAACCAATGAGTCAAATTTAAGAAACAACCCACTGTTAGAAAGCTGAATGGCTACGATTTAAAATGAATGTAAACTTTAACGTTTTCGTCTATTATTTGTTTAGCAATTTACATTTCAGTCGAGGATTGCGCTTTTTTTGATACACCCTGTATACGTTTTCCCTTGTGTTCATGGCCCTCTCATTCTATTTCACACGCATCAATATATACGTCATGCATATAGTGGTTATGTTTTATTGATTATTGTTGATTATTGATTATTGACATTATTGACACTCCCCTGAAAGGGGCTTGTCAGTGACAAAAATTACAAAGACATAAACTTACTGTATTATTACTACATTTAGTCCAAATTATTTTTATTGAAACACATTGCTAGCAAACAAGGACAATTTCACAAAAACTGTGACAGGGACATCAACAACGACAACGACAACGACAACGACAACGACAACGACAACGACAACGACAACGACAACGACAACGACAACGACAACGACAACGACAACGACAACGACGACGACGACAACGACAACGACAACGACAACAGTAACAGTAACAGTAACAGTAACAGTAACAGTAACAGCAGCAGCAGCAGCAACAGGAACGGCGACGGCGACGACGACGACGACAACGACAACGACGACGGCGACGGCGACGACGACGACGACATCTCTATGTCTATAGTTGCATTATATGTTACCGACGAAGATACTTGAAAAAACAAGAAAATCTGTCAGGATGATCATCTTAACATCAACCATATAAAATTTTAATTCTAATTCCAAACATATAGTATACACTACAACAATATGTTGCTATATTTGAAATTATATATAATAAGACAGTGTTGCTGTGGCATGCAAAAGCTCACCATTTCTTGTGTACTGTTTAGAGGACCACAAAGCGCCATGATGATTTTTAAATTTTGTGTTGGCGCTGGTTGGTTTTCTCTTCCGGCTGCTTTTCGATATTCAGGCGTTTTGGTAAGTGAAGTACTGCTATAGTCCATTAACATTATAAAATAATAAATAATAATATCTTCTATGAAATGAAATTATTGTTCTCCTCTATAGAATTCAGTATTTTTGCAATTTAGGTTGGTATAATTTGGATTTTTGTATGTGGAGCGCTTACGGTGTATGGAATGCAGAGATTGGTGCAAACTTCATGGGAAGTTGCTCGAAGGTATTGCACAGCAATAATAGTAAACATTAATATTTTGTCTGCCACAAATCATTATACAGAGATTCAGAGTACGTGTTTATCGTGCACGTTCCATGAAATTATTTGTATTAATTGTAAACAGGGGGAATTGTACCGTATCTTAATTATTAAGTAAAAGGTTGAAATATATATACGTAGGCCCGTGCATGGAAGTATCTCGTGCAACATGCAATTAGTATTTGTATCCACACACAGTTCATGCATGTATTCAATTTTTGTAGAAATGGAACTGACACAGCTTATTTTGGAGATATTGGTGCTGCCTGTGGTAGATTATTGAGCAAAAGATGGGAATTGATCGGAAGGTTATTGATCGTTATTAGAGCAATTATGATTAAATTGTAAATTCGAATTGTTTTGCATTTTGATACGGTGTGAAGGATTGTGAGATAATATGGGAAAACTGGGCATTGTCTGCCATTTGGGAAGACAATGTGGAGAAAATGATTGTGCAAAAATTGCTAATTGATTTGATAAAAATCCGTACCATTTATTAACCGTCATGTAAATTTGATGATGTCGCTTGACGATAAGCTAGGGCGCCAGCTTTGCAGTTCAGTTTTAGGGGAATCATGATCAACTGACACGCAAAATAGGTATATATCTAGTGACACGCAAACTAGGTATATAGTTTGCCGTTGTAAAGGCGCCTTGACGATAGGGTACGGGACTTATCTCAATAATAGGGATTGAGGTCTGTTGGCCGAAAATTTTTGCGTCACCAGAATTTTAATAATGAATTGATCATTAACTAATACATGTTTTCTATAAAGCTCTCGTGATTATCTTCCAGAAACGGAAAGTTTAATTGACCGACATTTCCGGACATAACCTTTCTGATATTATTTGATGGTATGTGCCGTCGTTCATTTTTCTCTCATATTTCATAAATTTCTCAAAATACAATTATTAATTTTTAAATGTCTTTCAATCAAATTTCTTTTTCCTATCAAATTCATGTTTTGCGACTACGAAAACAATTTGCCCTCTAGGATTCACTATTTTGCCTACTACCAAACAACTGGGGGGGGGTCGTTTTTATTTTGGAGTTCATTGTACACAAGTTCATTCGCTACCTGTATGTGGGAGAATTTGGTATAGCAATATTCTTAGTTAAAAGATCAAAACCTAATTCGGTAACATTCTCATCTTTCGCTCGCACGGATCAGTATATTTAATCTATTTTTCATCACGCAAATCTGTTCTCACTGCAGTTTGAATTTTTTCTCATGTGAAATTGCATGTTCTCACAGAATACGTCTAACTTTCACTTGAAACCACGCAAAAACACAATATACTAATTAAGATCATCTATAAATTTTCACAAAGCCTTGTGCTCTCCAAATAAAACAAAGGAAAGATATTACAACAGTTTTGCGCAATATCTTCTGCTTGTTTATTTTATGAACAGCATTATGACCTGCGACCACAATTCAACGCGCCAAAGAAAATTTGGAAAAAGCCACGTTACATAATTTTCAAAATAATTGCGTTAGGTTTACTTCATTCTTCGGTATAGCCATAATAATATACACTTACTGTCTTCACCCAAGGAAAATAGTTAGTTTTGTTTTCCCGAGAATCTCAATGTTTCCCGAGACGAAGTCGAGGGAAACATTGAGATTCGAGGGAAAACAAAACTATTTCCCGAGGGAAAAGACGTTAAGTGTTTTGTTATATAGCGACGAAACAAATATCAACATTGAACAACATTCATACAACAATATTTGTATTTCATAACAAAAACTCTATAGCGTAAACGAGTTTAAAATTTAAAAACCTACTTAAATGGTTTCAGCAGCATATCCTGTTGCCTGTGATGTATTTTTCTTCTCTTTTACATTCTTTATTTTAACACAAAGCCACGAAAACATTAGTTTAAATAGTATAAATTTGTGCCGCCATTTTGTTTATTAATTTTATGTACGTAGCCGGTCGGGGCGGGCAACAATTTTTCACTTATTGCCCGGGCGGGATACATTGCATTTATCTAAAGTCACGTGACTACAAATCAGCCAATTACGTTTGGTGTTATCACTAGCTATATAACAATTGTTTATTAGTTTAGTATAACAGAACATGTCCTATAGGAATAAAACATTCAGAGCTATATTTCGTAAATAAATTTTATTAAGAATATTTATTGCTTGATTGCTAGGCTGATTGTCGATATTTTTCTTTCAATTGCCGCCTTCTGTCTGGCATGTCCAGTGATGCTGTTCATTGCAGACATATGGAAACAGGTTTGTAGATCAAATTCGTAAAACTCCCTCTTTGGCCCCGATTCACGCCCGAACAGACGCTATGTTGCAATATATTTATGTAATTTATCTATCATTAATTAAATAGTTCAATCTTAAAGGACTAGTGCCAACACCATGATATTGCGGGCTTAAATTCCTGGGGCCGGTTGTATAAAACCGGACCGTATAATTAAAGTTAACTGCAGTTTCCGTTAACTACAGTATTTAAATCCTTAACTGTAGTTAGAGTTAGGTACATGACTTAAATTAATCAGCCTTTCCCAAGTCGCCATTTTTGGGCGGCTTTTCAGCCGAAGTCTGCGAGATAAGTCCACATAACAACGACATTTTATAATTTTTTTGGACAAATGATATGGTAAATTTGCTTTGTAAATGGTTAGTTTATTTTGAAAAAATTGCTTTTCACATTGTTTTAATTGTCTGCATTGGTAACACGATAATTTCCTAATAATATTTTTACAAATGAAAAATCGCCTAAAAATATCACTTTTAATTACAAAATTATCAATTTTCCAAACATATAAATGTTAGGTATGTTATTATACGTAATATATGCTTCGATTTAAGGTAAAATTCAGGAGTTCGCGGGACCAGTACGTGAACTATCCCACGCAACCGCATGATCAAAACAAAACAAAAATTGAAATATACACTGTCAACTGTAAAACATTTGCAAAATTGCATACAAACGTTTAAAAAGTTGTTTACTTCTCAAGAAAACGTTCACGTTTTTAGTCTTGTTTCTACAAGATTAACGTGATTATATGTAAACAGAAAAATATTTCAGTTTCATAGCCTAATTGTTCATTTTTAGCAAAAAGTACAAAACCAAACATGAAACAAAAAAACACGTCCACCTGTTAATAGGTTGTTACAGCTCATAGATTGAGTAAACGGCAGGATTCAATTAGCTTCAACCTTGTTTTCACCGATTTGATCATTCACAATAACCCTTGGCTGTCCATGGCACTCAAATAAATCGAAAAGTTGACAAAAACAAAACAGTAAAAACAACATTGCCGCTCGATTTTGCTGAATGAAAACTGGTCCTGCGCCCGCGTACAATCTTTTACTAGTCAGCGACGCTATTTAATAGGGGAATTTCTCGAGTTACACGAGGCTATTTTCTAACTTTATTTGCATTTTACTCATTAGTTTCATCGGTGACCTATCTTCAAATTTTGATAACGAATTTATTTTGCGGTAAATTTTATAAATTTCAATTTTTAAAAAAATCTTTAGTGTGGAAATTTCGCAATAAAATTTTCGCTTTTAAAAAAATCACACACTACAGAATTTTTTTAAACTTTCACCACAGTTGCAGAGCATCCTTCCCTATTGATATATGAAATAAAAAAGATAGGTCACCGACATAGTTTTTGAGATAGTGGCACATTTATGGGTTAAATTGGAAGGCTTTATGCTGTCGTCATGTCGCCATGGGATCATTCATGTTGTCGAAATCTAGTTCGAAATATTCCTTAGGTGACCAATATTGCCGCCAAGTCGAAAAGAATTCGCGTTCTGCACGAATAAGCCTGTTTTACGGAATTGTTGCTTAAACAAGAATAACTTTAGGGAGCCACCTTAAATGGCTTTATCGATAAACATTGAGTTTGCAATAAAATGATTTTAAATTCTCGCATGCAAATAAGTTTGCTTTCTTTTCTATTTAAAAAATTCATTAATATAATAAAAAAGTGAATCAATTATTAAAATACACTAAAATTATATGTTGTCTTGTTTAGTTGTTTCATATACGCAAAAGCCGTCGGGTTTTAAATGTTTAAAGCAAAAAATCGATATAGCTACTTACCTTCGTCATGGCCAGAAATATAGGTCGCGCGAGCCCGCAGTACGTCAGCAGACCGACCATTTGCAAAATAAAATAATAAACATTTTTCCTGATAATTAATATGAACTAACGAAATAATATCAAATATAAATTTATTTCATTCATTTATATAAATTACCCAAATCGTTTATATTTTATGGAAGTCTTTTGGCCCTGTCTAAAGGTAAATAACATTGAAATTAGTAGTGGGTACCGTTCCATTTCGTATATTTTTTGAGCAACTAAGGCTCATTATTTTCGCATATGTCGCTTGTTATTCTCTTCAATCAGGTTTGACAACCTCATTTCATTAAGCGATTGTTCCGTTCTCACTTACCGTGTCAATTTACAGTAGCTATGGAGTTCCCTCTGATCAACAGTTATTCAGCTATCCAGTGCTCCAAAAGTATTTCCTTTTTCGGTTTTAAGATGGGTTGTTTTGTAAATTCCATCTTTAAAATGAAAAGTAGCGAGCACTGCGTTTTGCTGCTTCTTGTTTGTGCGTTACTATCAAACTTTCACGCTTTTCTCTCAAAATATTTAACGACATATAGCGTATTTGGTGTCAAAATGTTCAGGAGGAAAAGCTCTTTTCACCAATCTGGGATTATGATACAGCTGTCCCTTTGGTCAGCAGATTTATTTAAATGATTGTTTACTTCCGGTGTCGGATTGCCAAACAAATTATACAAAAAACCCGCGAACATTTGCAAAACTATGTCGGACGAGTTAGATTTGTACAGTATTCAAAAATATGTAAATGACATCGGAGTCCACCAATGCTTTTCCCCACAATATATTCAAAGGAGCTGTATTAGCAGTGAAGCATTAGCCTTCAACATTAAATTGACGAACAGATGCATCAAGAATTGGGACGAATTGAAGAACACCATTCCCGGTGTTTCGTACGTCGATATTCTCAATTCAACTTTGAAATCAAATGGAATGCCCAACAAAGTCAAATCTCGTTCTCAAAATAACTAACTCACTGCGTATCCACG
>CACRXK020015138.1:2042-12477 GCA_902702795.2 Paramuricea clavata
CCCCCCCCCCCCCCCTCCTGTTGAAGAACCTTGGAATTTCCAGGAAAGAGGTGCATTAACTTTCAAATTTCTTGGGGAGGAGGTACATTAACCTTGGAATTTCCAGGGGAGGGGGTGCATTAACCCTGGAATTTCCAGGGAAGGGGGATCCAGGTTCTGAAATTCCAATGGGAGGAGTCATTTTTACATGGAATTTCCAGAGGGAGGAGTAAATTAAATGGGAGGGAAAATTCATGGGAGGACATATGTTAGAGGATGACGAAAATGAGCTGATTTTAACCTGCAAAATACAAAGTTATCTACTATAAATTAATATAATGTGTTTCAATACTAGAATTTTGATGTTAATTACCAGGTAAATCTGTCAATTTTGATAAAAATTTGAAAGGAAATTTTGCTGAAAAAAAGAAGATTCCGGATTATTAAAAGGAAACTATTTTTTTGGAGTGGAAACACTGGGTTTGTTGACGGCGTTTCGAAATTTGTTGAAAGCGTTTCGGGTTTTGTTGATTGAAATTTTGCTTGCTTGCATCTGGCACAAATTATAAGGTTGACCTTGAAGGAAACTTTTGTTGGTTGTGAAACAAAAATCGATGTTGATATAGACGGCTTTTTGAATAGTTGAATTTGGAACGGAATTAATGTTGACGTTGAATCGGTTTGTTGAATGTATTATAGAAAGGTTATTGATGTTGATCGGCGTTTGTTGAAACTCGCAGACTTTTAATGCTTGAATTTTGCACCAAATCGCTTTCCATAGCCTTCGGTTAGAAAATATGGCTTTTATCTTATTTTTTTGAATGAAAAAGCCTTTATGTAGACAAGACTAACAAAACTTACATAGATGAGTGAAATTCTAAGCTATAACGGGGTAATAACTTACGTCTATAGCGGTTCGCTATATACGTAAGTTGGGGGGGGGAGCAAGAGTATTTTCGTGACCCGTGATTAGCAATTATTCGTGCTTCGTGATTTGAAGCAATACCATTCCGTGAATCGTGATTAATATGCGTGCCGTGAATCGTGAAGAGCTAAAAGGGCTAGCCAGGGTCTTGAATTTTCCAATAATATACCCTAAATTGTGAATGTTTACGTTTAAAACTCGGCCCAAATTTTATATTAACGTTAAAAAAATGAATAAATTTGCTTCCCGCGGTTGTCTTTCTTGAGCTTTCTTCGTTTCATCGTAAACGTCGTTCTCGTGTACCTTCGTACCTCTTCGTAGACGTTAACAATCGTAAGACGCTCTTAATGTTTTGTAATGCCTCACAATGATTTCCATAGTCTTTTAAAAGCTCTAATGTTAAAATCAGTAAAATGTGTTTGTGTTAACAACAATTTCTGCTGTCTAGAAAATTGTTAAATGGTTTCAGACTTTGTTTATACGCTTCTGTGTTTCTAAAAATCGTGAAAATGAAATTTTGTTTTTCGTGACTCGTGAAATCCAAAAATAATCTTTGTGATTTCGTGAAGAGATCCCCCCCCCAAGTTAAAACTACAACTGTCTCGAACATTTTTATGTAAATTATTAATAAGTAATAGCATGGTTTCTTGTGAAATTTGGATAAACATGCACACGTGAGTTTTTCAAAGACTTCAAATAGCACTTGCGTCCATCGGACTCGTGTTATTTTGAGGTATTTGAAAAACTCACTCGTGCATGCATGTTAATCCAAATTGCACACGAAAGCATGCTATTACCAATTTTATATCGGAAGAAATATGAATTTGAAAAAAATTCTCGGTGAACGCTTCCCGTAAAGAATCCGAATAAATTTGCGCCCGGATATATATGTTTTTGAATCTTATTATAACAAAATTCAACAGTCAAACATGATCAAAACATCCCACAATAACAGTAACAGTGTTAATACAGTGACACTTAATACGGTGACTTACTACACTTCTGCAATACAGTGAATATACTTAATAAGTGACAATCACTGTGTCAGACATGCAGCATAGTGTACGCACTTCACAAATCTTTATAGTTGAAAAACAAGGTCAAGGAATCCGGACACTCTTCACAAATCCGGAGACTTTTGCCTCAGAAGATAAGAATCGTATTAGGTTAATCGTGTACAAGCTTTAGGCAAAATTTAAAATTAAGGTTCTTTTCCATTCACGCTAACGTCGGGTACTGGCTGACTGGATAACAGTTCACCATAATGAAGTCAAGGTTAATTTCGGATTTTGCCGTGAATTTAACAGTTTTTACTTGATTTCATTTTTGTTGTGTACACATGGTATAACAAATATGTTGCTAAGACACTACTATGCTTTTTCTTGTAAACAAATGAATTAAAACAGCAAAATCATTAAAACATTTGTATTGCATGACTGAACTGCTATAGATTTGCAAGTTTTACCACGATAGAATTTCTTCTCGGCAAGCGCGACGAAAAACTCAACATGAACATTGTTAATTCACAGAAATATTCGTCCCGCTAGGCCACACGTCAAGATGAAAGAACCTTAATAAGGAAAATTACTAAAGAGCTTTGGTACTTTTGCCCGTGTTTCACAATGTAAATTTGTTCACGCATACCCTGGATCATGCAGTGGACCGGGTTTCCTGTTTAGGAGTAACGTGTATAGCTTGCACTCAGGCGTACTGTACATGCCTATAAAATACGCCTGGCACCATAAAACCTCTACACTAAGGGTACTAACAGTAGTTCACGCAAAGCAAAGGTAGAAAATAACTTCGGAAATGTGATTAGTTAGTAAAAAAAATAGGATCATGCAGTTCCTAGTTTTGTAGCTGTTTTCGGTCCCGACGAACTTCATTTGTGTAACGCGTATGCAGTAAGCTCCCTGCAAAACTATGTAGTGTGTATAGTAACCTCATTCAACTGCCTGGGTAAAAACTAAAGCTTAGCTTGAAGAAATTTAGGAAACGTCATTGTGAGAATGAGCCCGTTGTTCAGTACCCTGTTGTAACAAACTATTATAAAACTAAAATATTGTACTAATTAAAATAACATATATCAAACATGCAGCTAGGAAACTGAATAGCATGCAATACTTACTATCTTCCTTTGTTCGCGTGGTCATTTTTGCTCCAATCTTTCCGAATCCAATCTTAGTGGCAGCTTGGACTGCGACTATATATTCCGTGTATTTCCCCAAGTTAGACAACGTTATAACACGAACATTACCCATGGTTTCCCGAACTGGTAAATTGCAGATATCCTCAAAAGAGGATGCATTCTTGTAGCAAACACGATATCGTGTTATTACACCATTTGCATCATATTTATTCAATTCGTCCCAGGTAACGTTGAGCGACGTTGAGCTATCAGCCATAACATTGATAACAGGCCCTTTAGAAGGCACTTAAATCAAAGAGAAACATTATATATTATACATGAGTCATGACAATCACGTCAACGAAAGACGTTTAGTAGGCGATAAAAATAATTCAAAACACACAGCACTCTTTGAGTTACATGAAAGTTTAGTCCATTCTCTGTATAGAGCATGTAGGAAACAAATTTAGCCCACTAATTTTTATCAATAGTTTGAATTTTCTCATAAAAAGTGAAGACCCCTCAATTATTGCCCGTTTAATCGATTAATTTACGTTATGAAGTATGTGTTCGTACGTTTTGTCAGCCGGACAGTGAATCATATTGTTTTCGAGACTGCTGGCTGGTATAATGGATTGGATACTCGTCGAAACAACAATGCATAGGAAAGATTTAAACAGCAAGAACAAAGTCTATGATAATAAAAAGTCATACATAAACAATTGAAACAAACTTGCCCTATACTTGAGGATTTCTCATACTAAATCAATTCTTATCATTAGATAGCTTAAGATCTACGACGTCGACGTCAGCTAGGACGTCAGGGCTATGCAGAGGACTGGGACTAGGATGTCGTCCTAATGTAGTCCCAGTTCTCTGCTTAGCCCTGACGTCCTAGCTGGCGTCGATGTCGTAGATCTTAAGCTGTCTAATGTTTACGTTTAAAAAATGTTTTACAATTTGTTATGTCAAACGATTTTCGAAACTTTCTTGCATGTATTTTTTACATTTTCCCCTTCTTCACTCCTGGAAAACACCCATATTTTGAGATCAGTGGAATGACCACCCATACACAATGCGCCCGCGATACTTGATGAACTTTAGACTTCGCTAGTGCGTGTAGTGATTGACAGTTATACATAATTTATAGAATAAATTATAATGCGCGGGAAAATAAGAACACATGTAATTAGGGCGAGAAGGAGAAACATCGAGTTTGTATTTAGTAAGTAAAGGAAAATATATAACTGTAACAGTTGTTTGATTACTACATTGGCAACGAAGATAAATTATGGCAATGAATGGCTTACAGCCAATGCCTTTGTTCGAACCGAAACCTGATCCAACGAATACAAGCGCTCGATGGACACAGTGCATTCAACGTTTTAACACATGTGAAGGACACTGCACGTAAAAGAGCACTATTATTGTATCAAGATGGACATGAAGTTCACGAGATATTCAAAACATTGCCTGACACAGGAGACGAGAAAAATTACGAAGCTGCTGTCAATGCCCTTACTGCATATTATATTATATATATATATATATATATATATATATACAGCTAATTCCAAAAAAGGTTGTTCGTTGCAACCCTTAAACTCTAAGCGTGCAAAGCTTAATGGGAGCTTCTTTTAATCAGTTTAGAAATCATGGATTGGGTCCATATGGGAGACATGGTAAATATCTCCTAATGAGAACAATTCATTCACAACAAATGTGATATTCAACTATTAAGCTTGAAACTTGTGCTCACATTTAGCTTTGTGCGCTTAGAGTTTAAGGTTTAAGGTTTAGAGTTTAAGGTTTGCAAAGGACAACCTTTTTTGAATTAGCTGTATATATAACAAAATTGTATACATTCTATACTGTAGATTCTTCAAAAAGAATTACAGTATATGAATGATCTGAAAATATTATTTAATACATTTTGAACTCAGCAATCATAAGGGTAGGGCAAAGTTTCAAGGGGCTAAGGAATATCCAGATGTACGATTCCCTTCACGAGCGAATACGTGAAGGGCATCGTACATCTGGATATTCGTTCGTGAAACTTTGGCGAACCAAGTTTATGTTGTTGCTACGGAGGAACTCTGATACCATGCATAAAAGCTCTCTGCTGCGGGGCACAAACAGCTCGAAAGCACAAATACCATGCATAAAAGCTCTCTGCTGCGTTTCAGCACAAACAACTCGAAAGCACAAATTCCATGGAAATTCCACGGAACTCTCATGGGAGTAAAATTGAATTCATAATGAAGCAAGAACAGCACCAACAGAGAAAAATGTAACATTTTCATAGGCTTTTCGGAGATTTGTACTCGGTATAATCCTGCCGAAATTTTATCATAAATGTAACAAATAGCGAACTTTTCATACATGAAATCAAATAAAGAATACCGTTTGTCACTTCCGTGCGCAAGCCACTTTTAGGAGAGCAAAAGTTGACCACCCCCCTGGATAGCAAAATTTACTATTTTAAATTTTTTTTATATTTTCCATAATTTAAGAACTCAAGCAATTGATACATATAAAAAATTACATTTCATGAACGGAATTGTGGAATTAAGAGCAATTTCAAAATTGTCTTACTTTTTATGATACACCCTGTATATACTTACTTCCTTTTCACACAGTTTCAATCAACAATAACTATACAGTTGACATAAATATATACAACAGAACAATATATATTTCTAAATCTAATTGTGGACAGCATATATACATAAAATACAAACTTACTTTGCCAACAGAGGTCGACATGCATGACCATGCATGCTTTATTATTGCAGTCTTCAGTCACAGTCCAACGCATTTTTGAAACTAATTTTTACTCACGCCAATAACCAGGATCGCCTAGAAGCGGGGGAGGGGCAAAAAGGCTATTTGCGTCCCCAGCTAATGGGGGGTCCTGCATGCATAAGGATAACTGAGTGAAGTATGCATAAAAACCACAGTTAAATATTCTCCCAGACTGCAGGAATTCTCATTCTAGATACTCTAGAGATTTCTAAATTTTCCCGAGCGGGAATATACCCGCAGACGCTCCTGAACAGAATACGCATTGAAAATTATATAGACATTCAAAACCGATGGAAATAATTAAATCTCAAAATAAAGTATCTACAAGAAGTGGGCTAGGGGCCTTCTATATAAGCTTCCCAATTGTCCTAAAAGTTTAATATGGAAACCAATCTATAAAAAAGCACATAACTTCAAGAATCGTTGACGACAGAAAATCACTTGGGCCCTGGACATTAAATTTGACGAGGGCCCCCAAAATTCTCAGTGCAGCCCTAGGGGCCTTATCAGTGGAATAATCTTCCCGTGAACACCCCATTCACATCACAAATGTTAATATGATTCGTTATCATATAGAATTATCAAAATGATTCATTAATAAATCGGAAGAAACATGCATAATACGCATTAAGAGCATAACTGTCAGCCAATATAAATCCAAGGAATTTAATAAACAAAAATTTGTATGTTAATTGTCAACATCCCTGATGTATGCCTGTGTATATGAAAATATGTTTGAAATACATATTTCGTCTCAGCTTGTCACCGACGCGGCAATACTGTAATGTTTCCATCGAAACTTATGTTTTCTCTTTCATGCTATATAATAATACACATTACATAACATAACTCACCACTTTCATTCGTTTGGACAACCATACGTTCTCCAAGCGGCCCATATCCAACTTTAGTAGAAGCTCGAACAGCAACTGTATATAGCGTTACAGGTGTCAATCCAACTATCTCTGTTTTTGTATTGTCAACACCGGTCAACATTTTGCTCGTACTACAATTAGAAACTGCAGAGCCAAGTGCATAACATACTTCGTATTTGGTTATGACTCCATTTGAATCATCCACACTTAACTTTTTCCAGGTGACTTCCAGTTCGTTTGCGCTCGAAATAATACTACTTATGTTCGGTCCTTCGGCAGGTTCTTAAAAAACAAACATGAATGACTTGAATGAATTCTCAAACAGTACACTTTTCCAAACGAATAATATACCGCCAAAGTTTATTTGGTGATTAAATTCTAATTGGACTACAAAATTAATTTCTATAAAATACACGTTGATAGAAGAGATTTCATAAGAAAAGTTTCGGAAACAATTATGCATTAATGAGACCTACATGGTCACAGGTTATGTTGAGTTTTGGGAAATTTATCTGAAAAAAAAGTTTTCCATTTCTTCCTGCATGGAAATAACAGAACTGCCTCAATAAGACTGTACTAAGTTCTTGAAAATATTCAATAAATACCGCAGTAACAAACTCGTTGAAAAAATACAGGTATGGGGTATACAGAACACAGAAATCAAAACAAACATTTCGGAATCATAGATACAAGTTTGTGCACTATAGAACTGCCATATACTATGATTCTTCCAACATAGTTGAAAAAATGTAATTTAAAAATTCTCTAATAGGTTTGCAAGGCTTTAAAAAATCTTTTTCTATAATTTATTGTGGCGAAACCTGCGGCTTGAACGAACCTGGGACTTAATGAATGCAGATCGACCTCTCACTTGTGAAAAATAAATGTTTTCGTACACAATTATGTGACATCCTCCCCACCCGCACACATTCCTGATTTGATTACAACTTTATACTCATTGGATATTCAAACCTGACGCCCTCGCTCAATCGTAGGATATACCTTATTGCAACTTACCATCCTGGAGAGTTGTTACGTTTTTTATTGCTCCATGTGTCCCATTTCCCTTTGAAGTAGCAGCTTGAATAGCGACTTCGTAGTTAGTGAATTTATTCAAACCATTTAATACTGTGCTTCTGTTGTTAACACCATTAAGTCTTTTCGTGACAGAACATATATAATTTGAAGATGTTTGAGGTTTATAACAAACAAAGTAGTGAGTTATAATTCCATTGGTATCCTCTGCAGGTACCACTCCCCAGGTAACCTGGATCGAAGATGAGCTGGTGGCATTAATTCGCATAATGTTAGGTCCACTTTCAGGCACTTAAAGAGAGAGAAAAATAATTGTGACCTTTTGCCCAACGAATATAAAATCAATGTAAGATAACCGTATACGCTTGCGTAAATGTTCGCACAAATGACAGGAAGTCGGATTTGTAAACAAGAATGAGCAGTGGCGAAGCTATAGTTCAAAATAAGTCGTCAGGCTAAATGACACCGAAAAAATGGCTTTCCTATATGATTTTGACATTGAATCCTGAGCTACAATTTGATCTCAAGAAGGGGAAAAAACTTGGCAAATTTTCCCAAAAATCGCGTTTGATGAAGCATTAGATCCATGAAAATTCTACTGTCAGTTGGGAGGTTAATGTATTGAAGGCCGAATACCTCCATTCGATTTTTGAATGAAAAAGGCGAACTTGGGCTGTTTATACAGATTTTCACACAGACTTGCCAGAAGTCCGCCTCAGAATTTTCTCCTTGCTTTTTTGATGAGTAAAGATGGGATTGGTGCGAGTAGACGGACTTGATTCGCCATTAAGCACACAGTTTTTAATCCAATTCATAATTTTGGCACGACCACACTAGGTGCGGTTATTATAAAAAATAGTACGATGGAAGTGATAAACTCCATCGAAAACATTTGCAAGAGAGCGTTGCGGAAAAAACCTTTGTTTTCAGTGCGGAGAAATCAATTATGTCACTGCATGAATATAGATGCATTAAAATTGATAGTGCATGCAATGAAAATTTTTATTTGCCGTTCTTGTGTTTGTAAAACACGTATATATGCGCGTATAAAAAACCGCCAGAGTTCATTTGGTGATTAATTATAATTGGACCACAAAATTTCTATAAAAAACACGTTTATAGAAGAAATTTAATACGAAAAGTTTCGAAAACAATTACTTCAATGGGACATACATGGCCGCATTTTATGTTGGGTTTTGGGATATTTATCTGAAAAAAAGTTTTCTATTTCTTTTTGGATGTAACAATAAAACTGTATTATAGCAGTATATATAGGTCCAGTTGCAATAAAACTGTAGTATATGTTCTTGAAAACATTCAATCAATACTGTTGTAACAAATTCGTTGAAATAATACGGGTGTTCTATGCTATCGCGAATACAGAAATCAAAACGAATATACGGAATCATAGACACAAATGTGTGCACTATATAACTGCCATAAGTTTCTGTACTAGGTTTGCAGGGCTTTAAAAAATCTGTTTCTATGATTTATTGCGCTGAAACCTGTGGCTTGAACGAACCTGAGACTTAATGAGTGCAGCTCGACTTCACACTTGTAAAAACTAAATGTTTTTGTACACAATTATGTGACATCCCTCCCCCCCACACATTCCTGATTTGATTACAACTTTATACTCATTGGATATTCAAACCTGATGCCCTTGCTCAATCGTAGACTATATACCTTATTGAAACTTACCATCCTGGAGAGTTTTTACGTTTTTTATTGCTCCATGTGTCCCATTTCCCTTTGAAGTAGCAGCTTGAATAGCGACTTCGTAGTTAGTGAATTCATTCAAACCATTTAATACTGTGCTTCTGTTGTTAACACCATTAAGTCTTTTCGTGACAGAACATATATCATTTGAAGATGTTTGAGGTTTATAACATACGAAGTAATGAGTTATAATTCCATTGGTATCCTCTGCAGGTGCCACTCCCCATGTAACGGCGATTGAAGTGGAGCTGGTTGCATTAATCTGTGTAATATTAGGTCCACTTTTAGGTACTGAAAAGAAAGAAATATATATGACTCTTTGCAATTGCGCCTTTTGCAGGTGCTAAAAATTAACGGAAACATCATTAAAATTCAAGGTGGGCTGCGACGAGAAACCGCGCGCAATTTCCTATTCTGGTTGACCTCCGATGTTTCTCACACGAACATAGTGAAGTCAGTTGGAAGTCATTTTCATCGTTCTTTTGGAAATTGTATATACAGGAATACCACTGGTTTAAATGTTATGGCGTGAGGGGGGGGGGTCAATCAGCTTGAAACCAACAATTTAGATTTATGTTTTAAGTTCCTTGTATTTTTTGCATGGTGAATGACAATATCAAATTCGTTATTTTCAATTAATGTATTTACACTGTGTTTGCACACACCCAAGCTGATGATTGAACTGTATAATTAAAGTGACAGTTGACATATATATATATATATATATATATATATATATATATATATATATATATTTATTTATATATATAACTACAGACGGTACCGTTTCGGCCTTTTGGGCCTCATGCATCAGTGTAGTGCTGATGAGCAGGATGAAAGTAACCACTATAATATATATATATATATATATATATATATATATATATATATATATATATATATATATATATATATATATATATATATATATATATATATATATGTTATATATATATATATATATATATA
>CACRXK020015139.1:0-10091 GCA_902702795.2 Paramuricea clavata
GATTATTGAATACCATCTAGCATTTTTACAAGGCATCATGTTCAACTACTTGTTTGACATATATACTGACATTAAGGCAAAAATATGGAGTTTGTCACATGAATGAAATTGAGGCTGCAATCTCCAATCGTGACCGGGTATTTCCCAAAATGCCCAAGCACTTTGGGGTATTGCTACCATAGCTTTTATGTTACCAGTACTACAAACAATAATTAGGGACATTATTTGGGACACTGTTTAACACAAAATATTGACATCATACATTTTGATAAACTGATGTGATTGTGTTGTTTTAGATTATTAGTAATCTTTAGAAAATATAATGTTAATTTTAAATGCCTCACCCCCGGGCAAAGGTTTGCATGCAAATGACCCTCCGCTGGCACATGCCACAGAGGCAAATAGCCCGGGGTGGAGGATGGACATGCTTGGATTTGACCGATGCATTGTGCAGCTGCTTGTGTGGTAGAACAAAGTTGTTGTTTTCAAATTAACTCATTAACTTGCAATGCAACCTACTTTATTATTTAGTCTGCAGATGATTTTACTCATCAGTGGTAAGGTACTGCCAGTACTGGCAATGCGCTCAGATGTGCCCTACTTTACTATTTACTCTGTCCAACGCCAGACGATCGATTTTACCCACTGCCAGTAAATGGGTTACGCGCATTGCTGCATGTTGTCCACCAGATTTCTACTCGTATAGTGTATAAAATTGAACCAAGAAATATTCTTTTTATTATATTGTAGATTTCTTCGAGTTGTTGCATATAGGCAGTTTACCCGCATGATTCACAGCAAATTAAAGGACAGACGTATACCACTGAGCGCTTGTGCATATACTGCAATACATTTGACACATAACAACAAGAATGGTGATGAATTTGAAGGTTATGATGACTTGGAAACAGACGATGAAAACTTATAAGTTTATTATTTGAATGTTAAATATTTATGTAAAATATTGTTAGGTCTTGTTGTTCCGTGGACAATTAGTCACAATTTTGTGGCCTTTCATTGGCTGCTTGCATACACTTCACTTTGGTGGATTTCTTGGTTTGGATGCTTTTTTCTTGCTACTAACTGTAACAGCAGGGACTGAAATTATAAAATATTGTCAACATTAACTATAATTACAGTACTGGCTAGTTCTATTGTCTAATGTATGTACAATCAATTTGAAACAATGCCCCCCCCCCCTCCCGGCATTCGACTTTAAGGTGGCTCCTTGGAATAGGGAATTTGACATTCTGAATCTTTGTGGTGGGGAATTTAAATCTAAATCACAATTTGCACGTTTTTGTCAGTCAGCTCTATCTGGAGCAAGAACTTCAGTCATTCGGTCTGAAAAGTTAACTTAAGACAAGATGGCGGAAATTGAAATCTAACATCTATGAATGTCGTATACATTAAAAACAGTGTTCTGTATTCATTTGACAGTTTCATAAATATTTCCTTGGCACAGGGAATTTTCCCATTAATTTTTTTGTTTTAGTTTGGTATTTGAACACACTTTTTGCCAGGGGGTGGGGAATTTGAACAATCAAATTTTCAAAAGTTCAAATCCCCCCGGTGTATAAAAAATGAGACCACACCAACAACCGTACCATTTCTCCTTGTTCTGTAGATGTGCAAGGTTCAACATAGATCTGGCTCATCAGCAGTTGATGTTGTCAGTGCTTTTTCAGGGTTTTCGACAAGTTCCTGTTGTCGTATAAAGTTGAAACCACAAGATTAGTCTTATAATAAACAGAGTGACTATTTGACCCGCAGCTGGTCATGTTTCAAAATGTCTAAATGACTGGCATTATAAATTGTGTTGTTTACAATGATCGAGCCCGTGTTTTAAACATGACTTTAACTCTAAATACCAGACTGCCGGTCATTTAGTACATTTTGAAACGTGACTGGCTGCCGGTCAAATAGTCACAGGGTATAATAAAAGGGTATTTAATAATAAATTTCGTTGGCCCATGTGTTGTGATACACGACATGAGCCATATTAAGGACATGCAGTTCTATTGTTCTCGACTGACTCTGTTTACACGACATAAGAACGTTTAAACTTTATACAAATACCTTAATATAAGTTTATAACAGGAAAAGGTTTGATTCACAAATCAAATATATGTAAATAAACGCGCTAATGATGCGAGTTCTGGTGAATAAACATAAAGTATTATTAGCTTACAGTACCTTCCTTCGCTTCATGCGACTTGTGCGCTCTGATTTCACACTGCCAGAAAGTTGATTTTTATGTACTGTAGTCTCGGAGTGTTTTTCTTTTCCACACTTTCAGAACCGTATACAAAACACTCCTCAGTGAAATGCTTTGAGCACACTAATTGGATCCATTTGTCTCGTCTGCGACTCTGTGTCGAACAAAGGCTCAGCCATCTTTTCCTTCTCCTGACCGCTACGGGCGAATTATCATTCCAAAAAGGTATTGGTAGATAGAAATACCCTTCTTTGTGTCAGCAACGTTGGAACAACCGTAAACGACACACCGTTTAGGCATTTTAAGGCAAAAACTCTCGAAGTTGCGTCTACTTGTATTATAGAAAAGCAACTGAACGCGAAGAACGTGTTCCTCCGACCCAGGCTTTTGCAGTGAATTTGAGTTGCGCGACTTTTTTTTCAAAAATGGCAAAATTTGAGTGTTTGAGCCGTTGTATCTCAGAAACTAGAAGTTTAAATCAAAATCTAATCTAGAACTTCTATTGTAACTTTTTACGCTCTATCCGAATCATCAAAAACCCATTTTGGGTTTATAGGCACTTTAATAATTATGTCTGCACAACTGACCGCTTTAAACAGTCTTTTTTTCTCCCAAATGATTTCTAAAAAGAATAGTAGGATTATTACCTAGTTATTTTAGTACTTAGCCATCACAATCTATTCTTATTGTAATATAGTTATAGTATAATATTTTTAGCCATAACTTCATGTTGCTAAGAACTTCTGTAATTTAACCTTTTTGGTTACAAAAGAGTTCATTTTAATAAATAAAAAAATAAGCCATCTTGAATATCAGTGATACCACTATATAACCACAATGCAAAGCGCTACGAAAACGTAATAAGGGGAATCTGGTATTAAAACACCCTGTTTCGCTTGGTTTCAGTAAATAAGTGATAATTAAATACTGATATGTATTAAGTTAGGAATTACGACGCTATGTAGGGGTACATAAAACCATAATATTTGCAACGTAAGCAGTTTCGCGGGTGAGTTTGGCGAAAAGAAGGTGAGTTCGGGCAAAAAGCAGGTGAGCTCGACGACAAGCTCACCTGCTCTAAACCAATCAGAAAGCCGCTTTTAACAGAGGTATGGGATAAGAGATTGAACGCACCTCCTCGTTGCCAATAGGAAAGCCGCTAGGTATGAGACAATGCATGTGTCCACTTTGACGTTTTTAGTCTTGGGCATGCATGCATTAATTTATCTTCCGCAAAGTAAACAAATGAGCTTTTTAATGATCGTTAACACTGGGACTATATATAAGTTAGCTATATAGGGATTACCAAAATATGCTCATCAGTATACATTATTAATATCTTGTGCATGCAGTATCAATAAAAAATTGACATTATTATCGACACGTACATTGTAAAAATCTCTTTTTTCCTGCTTCACGCGGCTGTCCTTCCCGAAAATTAGGTCGTTGCTCAGACAAGCGCTAGCTTAAATTTATGTGATGTTATTGTCAAATACTGAAACAAAACTATGTATTGTTTAATAAACGAGCAGGAGTGTTTTATTAGGTTTAAAGTCAGCGCCAGTGGCTTTAGACCTAATAAAACACGACCTGCGAGTTTATTAAACGGCTTCAAACACGACTACAATTAAATTCAATAGATATACTGCCTTATTGGTATTCTTTATATAAAGAATACTAATGAGGACACGACTACAATAGATACTGCCTTATTAGTATTCTTTATATAAAGAATACTAATTAGTGAGTTAATTAGGAGTGTTTTATCAGGTTTAAAGCTGATACTGCACGTGACATATTATGGTTGACATGATTTGCCAATAAGCTTATGAATTATCAGTTGAGTATTTGAAATGAATGGGTATATAATATGCATATTTTAGTTGTTTTGTTGTTACAGATTTTAGTACGCTTTGTTGCATATTTTAGTATACTTATAGTAGGCATTTCTAATAACATATCAGTTAAACTGTAGAACAGTTTTTTTATTCGATCGCTTGGTTACACAAAATTCATAAAGATCTCTATACAAAATTTGAAAAGTAAACCAATAAACTCAACGTTGTTGTTGGCTCTAATTTTTCAAGGAAAATTTTTCATTTTTATTTGAACTTACCAAAGGTTTTTCGGCACCACACGCTGCTAGCGGACGAATTTTTTACCCAAATCCATTGTGCACTTGATGCAATTTTAGGAAATGAAATTGTGTTCAATGTTGTTTTTGACGGTTTTTCCCAGTTAGATTTTGAACAAGATTTGCATGCATATATACATTCATCAAAACACTGGAATTGACTGCAGTCAATACAACTCCACGACGTATCTGTAACATTACCATCGCTGAAAAACGCGAGTATTCCACCAGGAGTTGTATAATCCCTACGAGCTTTTATGGTCACAACTTGTGTGCCTTCTGGTAACACGAAACGTCGAGGTTGTCTCAAATTTTCCTCTACCGACTTTTTGTCATTCTCGATCTGTATGCTCCCAGTGCTGTTGATAGCTACGTCAACAATGATGCCCTTCATACCGAGATCTTTGAGAACAAAAGAAACATGCATAAGACAACAGTAATGCCAACTAATGCAATGCGAATACTGCATAATATGTAATTATCACACTCAACCCGTTCAAACACCTTCAGATATATACTTCTCCTTAATATTTTCTTCGACGTGAATTACGGGTATTTAATTCTTTTTACATATTTATTTCACGCAGGTTCGTAATTTAGTTTGAGGGGAATGGCGATAAAAAACTGCCAGTTTAATTGCCTCATTTGAAAGAACAAAAATAACATATGAAGAAGATCCTTTACAATCCCTTTCTATCATTTTTGGTTCGCCATCTTGTTTTTATATTTTACCTAATTAGCCACGATTTAAATGATGTTATAAACGGGCACACTTGCTAAAAGGGTAATGATATGTGGTTAGCCGAATTAAACGTTGTCTTTACCCCCTTTGTGACGTCATGCATAGTGAACCAAGAGCCAAGATGGCGGACTGCATGCACGTCGTTTTTTCTTTTTGGTCGAAATATTTCGAAAACCAAACACGCTACGGAAAAGTATAAATTAAGAGTTCTTTCAAACTCCCTTTTTAAATTTTCATTTCCCTCTTAAATTCGTTGTTGAATATATATAAGTAGTATAGGAAAGAGGGGTTCTGGAGCGGCTGGTGCACTGTGCACCACCCATGACATCATCATGGCGTCAATTCATATTGGTCACATGCAGTTATAATATCATTAAGGCGGCAATGACCATAATTGCATTCCGCTTTAACAAAACTTTAACCGTTTACTATTTTACTATTGTTTTTGTCCCGGGCGTCCCGAAACGCGATAACTCCTTTAGTTCTCGCGCTTGTAGCATTATTCCCATATATTCAGTATTTTATTCATTAATGTGGTATTTGAATAATTACTCGAATAGTAGTTGAAAACTGAACAACTCAGATTTAACCATAATTTTGAGAGGAGAGAATAAACCATGGCGGTTTTTTTATATAATAACAGTTGTTAAAAATGACCCGGAGGGCCGGCTTTTTCATGGCCCGATGGCCCAATTCTCTAGGTACGTCCCCTTTACGTCACAGCTCAGTCTCTTCAAAACTTCCGCAAGAAAATATAAAGGACAATAGAAATTGAGTATAAAAAAGTGTATTTGAATCATCACATTACAAGGTTTTATTACATCATTTTAATAAGTCTTTTAACATCATCCTTGTTTTTCCATCCTACGGAGATTTGTTACACAACTTATTTGCTAATTTTATAATGTCCATGAGCTAATGTATTAACACCGTCTTCTAAAATGAAAAGTGGCCCTAAGGGACTTTTCTATGGCCTTGTGTCCCGATTGGCAGGGATACTTCCCACCAAGCCTGCCCACTAAGAGGATTCTAGGGATACTATTACGGGCGGTCGTGCATGGACATGTTCAGGCGAACAGTCCTTATTTTCGCTGAGCTCAGCACTTTTTCGCGCCATGAATATACATTTCTCACATCTGCTTACGGTTTAACAGGCAAACTTGGTATCTTTTAACTGTTATTTGTATCAATAAACATGTTTTAAACTTTGCAAATGTTGCTTTGTTATGTTTTGCTAGTCATTAGGTGGAATATAAGTAATTAAGGGATTAGGCGAGAACTAAGTGTATCCCAATGGATAGATAGGAATTATTTCTATGAGTCAATGTCACTAGGAGACCATGTGTTTCTGAAAAGTCTTTTCAAAAGAATTTTTTTCTTGTTAATAGCGGCCTCTAACGCTTCCCTGTGATCGAAATTATCAATGTTGACAAAGGCATCCATGGTTTCCATAAACGTTTTGTGTATTGGATCCCTCTTTAGTTGTCTTATCCATAGTAGACGCTCCAGATAAATATTCTGCAAATCTTTACGAAGTTTTGGTAGGATAAGTACGCCTTGTCTTTAGCTTCGTCTTCGTCAAAACCTTTGCAGTGAAATTCTGCGTTAGTTCTTCAAATTCCGATAAACTTTGTTTGGTTGCTTCAGCTTTTAAAGGAGCCCACTTTCGTATTCATCACATACTTCACTACTAGTATCATCTGCATTATCAAAATCACTTTCTGACGCAAAATCAGTTTCCACTTCGTTGTCAGTGTTATACGAATTCTCAACATCACTATCTGATGTAGCACTATCAGAGTCTGCGGTCGTTCGCATTCTTTTTTACATTTTTTACATTCATTTTTACACTGAAATCTGTAGTAGGTTTCCAACAGCACTGTATTTCCTTCGTATATTGTTAGGTTGAAACAACTCCAGCCACAACCAACCGGCGAATGATCAATTTTTTAGCAACAGTACATTTTATGAAGTGGCCCTAAAGGCGGATTTCCAGTCCTCGCACGAAGCTCCTCGCTGTGAGTGCATGCATGAGCACATTCATCCAATCACAATGTTAAACAGTTAATTTTAATTAGATGGAAGCACTCGCAACGAGTTGCGAGGAGCTTCATGCGAGGACTGGAAGGGCCTTTTCTATGGCCTTTTGACCCGATTGATGGTTGACAGGAGGACTGCCTCCCCACTAAGAGGATTCTAGAGAATCGGGCCACGAGGTCAAAGAAAAGGCCCTTGGGGCCAGTGCAAAAAGTGGCACTAAGGGCCTTTTCTATGGCCTTGTGGCCGGATTGATGGTTGGCAGGAGTACTGCCTCCCCATCAAGAACTAACGCATCAAGAACAAACGCAGAATTTCACTGCAAAAGGTTTTGATGAAGACGAAGCTAAAGACAAGGCATATTTACTTATCCTACCAAAACTTCGTAAAAATTTGCAGAATATTTATCTGGAGCGTCTACTATGGATAAGACAAATAAACAGGAATCCATTTACACAAAAAGATTATGCAAACCAGGGATGCATCTCTTTGTCAACGGTGATAATTTCGACCACAGGGAAGCGTTAGAGGCCACTATTGACAAGAGAAAATTTCTTTTGAAAAGACTTTTCAGAAACACATGGTCTCCTAGTGACATTGACTTTTGATGGTTGTTTGTGTTTGGTTTATGAGAATAAAATAAAATAAAATACGATCCTGTGTGATAGTTTTTTTTCCCTAACCCATTTCTCTAACCCTCTCCCAAGTCCCGGCAAACCTTCAAAAAGGCCTTTGGGGGTGAAACAAGTAACGATATATGTCAGAAGCATAACTTTGTAAAACGTTTTGAAGAAATAAATACATTAGCTCATGGACATTATAAAATTAGCAAATAAGTTGTGTCACAAATCCCCGTAGGGTGGAAAAACAAGGATGGTGTTAAAAGACTTATTAAAATGATGTAATAGAACCTTGTAATGTGATGATTCAAATACACTTTTTTATACTCAATTTCTATTGTCCTTTATATTTTCTTGCGGAAATTTTGAAGAAACTGAGCTGTGACGTAAAGGGGACGTACCTAGAGAATTGGGCCATCGGGCCATGAAAATGCCGGCCCTCCGGGTCATTTTTAACAACTGTTATTATAAAAAAAACGCCATGGTATATTCTCTCCTCTCAAAATTATGGTTAAATCTGAGTTGTTCTGTTTTCAACTACTATTCGAGTAATTATGAAATACCACATTAATG
Source organism: Paramuricea clavata (assembly GCA_902702795.2). Classification (NCBI taxonomy): domain Eukaryota; kingdom Metazoa; phylum Cnidaria; class Anthozoa; order Malacalcyonacea; family Plexauridae; genus Paramuricea; species Paramuricea clavata. Next base: position 8,325 of record CACRXK020015139.1, read on the forward strand.
AATAAAATACTGAATATATGGGAATAATGCTACAAGCGCGAGAACTAAAGGAGTTATCGCGTTTCGGGACGCCCGGGACAAAAACAATAGTAAAATAGTAAACGGTTAAAGTTTTGTTAAAACGGAATGCAATTTATGGTCATTGCCGCCTTAATGATATTATAACTGCATATGACCAATATGAATTGACGCCATGATAATGTCATGGTGGTGCACAGTGCACCAGCCGCTCCAGACCCCTTCTTTCCTATACTACTATTTGGAATACGACAAATCAAAAGCCGGATTTTCAGTATGATAAAAGTACAAATACAAATAATATAACTATAAAACAATGCACTCATGCCAAGCTACGGAATGAAATATTTGAAAAATAAATAAATGTGGCGTGTGGTTCCCACAAAGTTAAACAATTTAAAACCTTCTGATAAGTTCATTAGCATGCTATTAACGTTAACCATTAGTAAATTTCATTACCTTTATTGACCTTGCATATAAAATATAAGCTTTCTGAGCAAGGCCAGCATTTTATACTTGCCGAATTCATTGCAACAAAACATTCATTAGATAAAAAAATTGAATTAGGTCCTTCTTTGCCTTTGGCAACTTTAGTACATTGTTCATTACTGCATGGGCAACTTCCACTCTCTCTCTTTCTTTTCAGGCCTGTCCAGTAGTAATAAACCTGTACACGTCGCTCTGCTTGCAATAGCTCAGTAAGTTCTTGCTTGTCAGATAGATCGGTAAAACTATCCAATGTACCACTTTGATATTTATGTAAACAGTATTTTTGTGCATCTGCTATTGTACGCTTTTCCCTGACGGCGATGTACTTGGATCCATCTAAAACAACATGAAACATTCACATACAGAATCAAATAAAATAAAATAAAACAGTTGTCTATATAACAACCATTTGTTCCCCCTTTTGGGGGAGGGAAGAAATCAGTAATTTTGTGAAGAAAGTGATCCTGAAGGAAAAAAAGAGAAAAAAATAAAAGAAAGGAAGGTCCGGATTCTGAAGGAATGGAGAGAGGAAAATATTAAATTTTAATTATTGTTTGGACTTACTATTCGTTTTTCTGCACGAAATGGTGTAGTTCTGTTTTGAATAAGCCCATATCCCTTTCCCTTCCAAGAAGATTTCAGAAAACAAATAACCATATTTTTCATAATTGTGGGCTTTTTTCCATGGATGCAGGTAAGGAGCATTTTGGGGATTTTGCTTACATGACTGCACACTGTATGAACATTCCCATGATCCTTCAGTGGCAGCATTAGAGGGCACAGTACTTATGGTTATGTTATATTTAATATCACGTTCATCGGAGCTAATTTCATTTCGGGTCAATGTTACAATCCAAGAGTTTGATGGCAAATCTATATGCTCAATTTTCCACATAGTGCTCTTGTCATGGTCTTTACTGTAATTCCATGTGGCAGTGATCAGTTCCCCAGTTGTACATTCGATAGTTATGTTGAAATTAGTATCTATCACAAAAAAGTCGAAAATATTTGGTTTAGAAAAGCAGATGAATTAAAAATTTCAATGTTTAAAACATTTATATCTGCGAGATCGTCAAGTATAAATATTAAATTATTTCACAAAAAATAAGTCACAACGTTATACTGTTGTTGCTAGACTAGGAATAATGATGAGGTGTATACATAAACATCCTAAATTATATATCTTCTGAATGAAACGCCAAATGTTCTATTTGTGAATGTCATGCATGCAGTTCAAGCTAGGGGGGGGGGGGGGGGGAT
>CACRXK020015140.1:0-12476 GCA_902702795.2 Paramuricea clavata
AAGTTTGAAAGATCCTCGTATAATTATAGCAAATTTGAATAGAAAAAACATTTATATCGAAAAATCAAAACGTTTAGCGTCTTCTTTAGGAGAAGAGAGCTATCATTCCATACTATTATCCATCGCGAAAGATTTAAAGCAACAACTGGTCAACTATCCACTTACTATAATCTACAACCCCTTGAAATGGTGTGGTTATGCCTATAAATTATTCTTAGACGTGATAGGAGAAGAAAGCTTTCATCCGAAACGTATTGCCGAGCCTAAAAATTGCCTATTTGCCCAATACCATTCTCCTCAAACAGATGAAAGAAAACGGGAAATACTTTCGCAGTTACAAGGTTCGGACAAATCGAAAGTCCCAAGAGTTGTTTTTGCTACAGTTGCAATTGGAATGGGGGTACATATCTCCGACGTGAGACAAGTTATTCACATTGGACCTCCTCGTACTCTTGAGGCATATTACCAAGAGATCGGACGCGCAGGTAGAGACGGTGAACCAGCTCGCGCTACTTTATATTACAACGGACACGACATTGCATCAAATAAACCAGGAATGACTGATGAAATGCGTGATTTCTGTCATGAGGAAACCGTCTGTTTGCGTGATATTATATTGAAGCACTTGGGGTCTCCAATGATGACAACGTTTTCATGTGTAGAACATTGTTGTTGCACTAATTGTTCTAAAAAGTGCCAATGCACCTCATGTAAGAGCACTCAGCCGAAAATTGCAATGCAAGAGCAAGCAGTGCCGCAGTTGGAGGCGAGAAAAGCTCAACGACAACTTTCAAAGGGGCAACGTGACACCATAAACTTGGTGATGAGAGAATATAGGATGAAGTTAGCACAAGTTGGATACTGCATTAATGGGATTGATGCCAGCACTGGAGTAACCTTGGAACTCATTGATGCAATTGTGGAAAATTGTAAGTTTCTCACATCATCATCAGATCTATTTAGTTCGTATGAAATATGGGATATCAAACACGCAGAAGATTTATTTGCAATAATAGTTAATATTTGTGGGCAATAATTGGCTATAATTTACTTGTCTCAATTATTAGATGTTTATATAAGGACAGTTGATAGAGGGAGATGGTTAGTGGTTAGGGTCACAGTTGGTCTGTTGGTCTGAATTTTTTCATATTACTAGAATACATTGGTATTGAAGGAACTAGATTCTGTTTCGAAATATCACTTACTCGAACTGTCCTGACCGCGTAGCTCAGTTGGAAGAGCATTGGGCTAGTATTCCAAAGGTCGTAGGTTCGAATCCCACCGTGGCCAGGCATATTTTTCAAGCTCGCCCAGTGTGGATATACACTCAGAGCAGGGGCGTAGGAAGCGGGGGGGGCACGGGGGGCACGTGCCCCCCCAAATTTTTTTAAAGGACTAAAAGTGCCCTTTTTTGTGATAAAAAATGCCCTTTTTGTGTTGAAAATTGCCCTTTTTTGTGAGGAAAAGTGCCCCTTTTGTAGAAGCTAATGTCGCTGTAAATACTAAATTAAAACAATAGGTGCCGTTTTTGTGTGGAAATTTACAAAATTTTTTTAAAAATTAGGTCACAAACATAAATTTCGGTATGATACGACGGAAAATTCTCCTCAGGAGAAATTTCTCTCCCCCCCCGTCGACAACATTTCCGGGAAAATTTTTTTAGGTGCCCTTTCCGATAGTAATGTGCCCCTACAAGCCGGTGCCCCCCCAATCTCCAGGTGCTTCCTACGCCCCTGACTCAGAGTAACACCACAAATATCATATTCACCTGAGTACACTACATACACCAACACAGAAAAATTCATTTGGGACAGTGTTATTATTGAAGTAATTTATATTACATCAGTCTGTTGATTTATACCAGGTACATGGTCAATGTTTTTTTTTATTCTCTTATGAAAATACTTTAAGTAAATCTTCCCCTAGTACATAAGGCCATCTCCCTTTTCTCACCCACCTCTCCCACCCATTATTAATGACTGGTCCATTATATTGCATGGTGAAAGAGAATGGTGAAAGAGAAACACAATACACATACTACAATTATACAGGTGTCCCCAAAAAACCAATAACTATTGAAATCACCAATAACAATTTAATTGTTAGAATTTGAATGCCTTAGCACTCTGTTGGTTCCCACGAGTGCATAAATGATTGACATAAGTAAATTTTATGCATAAAGAAACTGTTCTTTAAATTTGCTTTAAATTCCCAAGCACAGAAAATCGTGCACTTTCCAAGGAGATGTTCTTAACTATGATTCTAATACATGCATCTTGTCAATATTTTATGCATCATTACGTTCAGCTTTTTGGTAAAGCATTCAAATTTTGACAATAAGTGATTTCAATAGTTTTCGGGTTTTTTGGGACACCCTGTATAATAAAATTACAAGTATAATATAATTAATTAGATTAGCTATTTAAGTGTAGTTTTAAAAAGTTTAGGTAAGATTTTAGGAGGATTATCATTCCAATGACATTATAATTAAGTAATCATTCTTACTATTGTTTATGGCTGAATAGAAAACAGTTTCATTGTCTACATACATTCAAATAAACTACTGAAATGGGCAATTTGTCTGCACAGTGTATTATGTTTATTCAAGATTAGACTGACAACAGTACATATAGATCACGTTTAAATATAGCAATTACAGTATATATTTACATCAGATATTAATTCAAAATATTAATAATCAGCTGAAAATCGGTGATAAAAGTCGATATTTTTCTCATAAAATAACCTCATGACTGTAACTTTTTGTGAATTTTCATATCATAGTTTATCACAACGAATAATGAGTTCTTATGATAATGATGGCAGTAATTTTTGTGATATATTTCGTACTCGGTACTTCTAAAGAAAGAGCAATGGTTCCATATATTAATTCGTATATAAAATATTAAATATCATAGGATTGTATCAAATATATTGATTAAAAAAATTAGTCAGTTTGGTTACCCACCTAATTAAATTATATTCGATGTATATCAGTTCACCTTGAAGATTCATTGAAAACAAAAGAATTCATCTTGTCCTCGCAGGGCGTTCATCACTGGCGCTCATTGATCGACGCCATGTTTTTTTTTAAATAATTATAGTTTTGTCAGACACTCCCCCCGTTCGAATCGCCTCGTGTTTAAAAGTATTGCTATATAGTTCAGTGTTTGAGACCAGCATTTACCAGGGCCTTCGCCCTCAGCAGGAGGCCCTGGGTACGAGGTTGCCATTTCTTTTCTTTGCAGCATTACAGTTGCAGGTCTAGTTAAGTCTAATATATATCTAACTATGACCAAAGTAACAACAAATTGAAAAGTTATAGAGGGCGGCATCTTTTTAGCAGCTGCTTTGCTATTTTGATTCCAATCACCAGAATCAGATTCTTCGTCCCTCCCTTTTCCTATTGTGTGCAATATCTTCTATCGTACATACAACTGGGAGAAGGAACTCAACAATTCTATCCAAGCCATCAAGGCGAGCAATCCACCTGGTCTCACAAACATTAATCAAAACTTCATGCTTGGAAGCAGGCAATAAAGACTTAACCTCCTCTTCTGTATAGATCAGTGGATTGCACAGGCATTTTAACCCGGATTTGCGTTTCCTAGGGTCCCTCTTCCGCTGAAAAATACCGTATATAAACAAAAATGGCTGATTTCGCCAAATTATTATACAAAAAAAATATGGTCAAAATTACTGAAAATTTTATTAACGATTTGGAAATTACTTGAAGAAAAACACATAAATTCACAAGTTTGGAAAAATTTGACTAGTTTCCGGAAACTAGTGGCACTAGTTTGGATCCACCCCTGCTTGGTGATGTTTACAGCTTCAAGATAGCGATCGTTTGCATCTTAGTGTCAAATATTATCAATCATTTTGAAAAACACCATATACTAAATGACTTTTAACATGGTTTTCGCAAATTACATTCATGCGAAACTCAGTTGATTGTGTCATTGATAACATTACAAAAAGAAAATGGAAGGCGTAGGGCAGACTGACGTCATTGTAATGGACTTCTCAAAAGAATTTGACAAAGTCTTGCATGAGGAATTGATATTCAAGTTTTCAAATTTTGCTATTGATCATTATACATTGGACCGGACACAAAACTTTCTTAAAAACCGACAACCATGAGTTATTTTGGAAGGAAAGAGATCAAGTTACACCCATGTTACGACGGGATTCCCTCAGGGTCCGTCCTGGGGCGAATTCTATTCTTGGCTTTCGTTAATAACTTGCGGAAGTGTATAAAGTTCAGGGTGCACTTTTTCGCTGATGACACGGTCGTTTATCTTGTTATAAATCGGAAGACGACTATATGCAACTGCAGCCGGATTTACAGAGTTTAGAAAGATGGAAGACAGACTAAAAATGGCATTTAATACAACAAAATGCAATGTTCTTTGCATTACGAGACAGGAAACACCTATTATATTCGACTACAGACAGCATAAAGCCAACAAAACAGTGGTCGTTCTAAAGTGTAATCTACGACACAGTTCCACAGCTGTGAAAGAGAGAGCACATAATGCCCCGGTACAACCAGGCCTCGAAATAACGTTCGCAACGTTTCCGATCATGGTGATCGGCAATCACGACTTTTTGCCGATCAAACAAAAATATGGCCAATCAGGAGCATTTCCTGATAATACTTGAAAAAATCTAAATATGCCAGTACTGTAAATACACAGTTGAACAGGAAGTTTAACTTTATTTCAAATTCAAGTTTAAATTAAATCTGCGACATTAATGGACTTATGTGTAAGACCGATTGCTATAGAGTATAGTCCTTCGCTCGCTTCCGTCGGAAGCCACATAAAGCAGCTGGGGCTGACAGTCTACATCCAAATGTACTAGATAAAACATTCGCATCCGATCTGTATCTGATATACAAACTGCTCCTGTTTTATCTAGTACATGTGGATGTATAGACTGTCAGCCCCAGCTGCTTTATGTGCCTTTAAGCTTGATAGTAATTTCCAGACACCTTCAACTGTGATGAGGCATGTGTGGGTAGTATTACTGGTCTGATATTTGTTGTCTTTGTAGACCTTTGTAGTATCTCTGCAATATGTGGAAGCAGCAAGCTTCATTGGATCAAACTGCGAAAAACTAGTTTTGAATTGATCATTCAACAGTCCCACTTTAATGCAAGGGTCAGTCAATACAATACAATACAATACAATAGAATACAATACAATACAATACAATACAATACAATACAATACAATACAATACAATACAATACAATACAATACAATACAATACAATACAATACAATACAATACAATACAATACAATACAATACAATACAATACAATACAATACAATACAACACAACACAACACAACACAACACAACACAACACAACACAACACAACACAACACAACACAACACAATACAATACAATACAATACAATACAATACAATACAATACAATACAATACAATAAAACTTTATTTTAACACGGTAAAATCTTCAGTACATTAATTAAATATTAAAAAAATAAATACAACTGGTTTCCAAGATTGCCGTGTGGGAGTCATTTTACAAATTATAGTAATAATTTAAGGAATTCTTAAATAGTGGTAACGAACGAAGCATTCGTATATTTTGAGGCAGGTTATTCCACAATAAGGCTCCACTATAACAAAGGCTTCGTTTTAAATAGTTAGTTCGTGGCTTAGGTAAATTTAGCTTTATTTCAGAGTCTCTTAAGTTATACCCACTGCCGCGAACCAGGGGCGGATCTAGGATTTTTCGTACGTTAGTCAAAAATTTCGTTGCTCAACATCAAAGGGGGGGTGGGGTTCTTTTAAAGGGGGGGGTCGCAAAGCGAATTAATTTGTATCCAGTTTTACGAAAAAATGTTACGTGAAAAATGACTGTTTCGCCCAATTCAGGGCTCGTCAGCATGCCTAGGAAACACATAACTCCATATTTTGTCCTTAATTTACATGAATGGTCAAAAGATTCTCAAATATAGCGATGTAGTTTTATAAAGTAAAACATTTGATTGATTGTTAATGCTCAGGAAGAGAATTTCTACGTTTAATTCACTGCTTCTCGAGTTTTATTCATAGCAGAAACATGTGCCATGAATAAGTATTCACAATAGCAACATGATCCAATTTACTTTTATTGTATACATGTTGTAGAGATCGTATTACACAAAGCCATGCCACATTGTCATGTGTTTGTAGTTTTAATATACTAGACAACTAGGCATAAATAATACAGTATTATTAAGTATCTGATCAAGATATAAAGCCCACATTCCACAAGAGGCATAAACAAAGTATAAACAAACTGAAACTGCTTGTATTAAGCCGCAGTATTATGTAAATTGACCGAAATATTATGTAAATTTCATCTCTTACTACGTACAGACGCGCAACCACTACAGCCTACAACAGCTATGATGCTATATCAAGTTAAAATAGAATATGTTTACCTTAAGGCCGTACAGAACTTTTTCGTTTTCTCTCGAACGTACTTCGGGATGTAAGATTCCGCACCAAAATTTCGCGGTGCGACGAAGAAGCTTGTGTTTCTCACAGCGCTCAATAAGTCTTTAGAACGCTTCGGTTACATATCTTTAACATATTGTTAAGATATTGTCGATCATCTTTCTCTAAAGCAGCCTTTGCGGTTTCGTAAATACCAATAGACATGGATAGTATTAGTTTAGAACTTCTGATAAATTTTCCGATTGCCATAAAACGCACATGCTATAAAATCGGCGGGTACGCGTATAATAATAAGAGACGAAATTTACATAATATTTCAGTCAATTTTACATAAATACTGCTGCTTGATCAGAAAGATCCTGCAACGTCATAGACCTTTCCGTGCATACTATTAGCCTGAACAGTATGATCGATCAAAAAAATCCAGCCAACGGGAATTGAGGATTTTTTTTGAATTAGCCAATCGGATAGCCTGTATTCGAGCCCCTGCAGAACTCCCCACAGATCGCGCAAAAATCGAGATAGCCAATCAGATGGCTGGAATCTGACTCAGAGCGTGCAAAACTCATGCGTAAGACCGCTTTTCTGCGCGTTCATGTTCGAAGGCCTTGCTACTGGATGATATCTTAGAACTGGACTGTTAAACTTTCAATACAATACACTGCGCGAAGTTTGATAACTGGACTGCTATTTTTATTTAACAATTTTCTGCCCAATTTTTACCTTAGTCGCGTGATCGCTCTGATCACCCCTAGATCCGCCCCTGCCGCAAACAGAGAAGAGATTTTGTAGGTAAGATGGTGCATCACCATTGATTATTTTAAACATAATTCCAGCCTTAATCTTTTTGCGTCGTAAACAAAGATTGTCTAGGTGCAAATTATTCAAAAGAGAACTAGCGCTTGTATCATAGTGCGACCTCGTAATGACTCTTACTGCTCGGTTCTGTAGTTTCTGTATTTTATTACTGAGAGTTTCTCCAAAACCGTCCCAGACCGAGGAGCAGTAGTCAAAATGAGGTTGTATCAAGGCTTGATAAACCTGAACAGCTGTTCTCGTACTTACAAATGGTCTAATACGTTTTAATGCACCAATGGCTGAAGCAATTTTCTTAGTTATTTTCTCTATATGGGTTGACCAAGAAAGGTGTTTGTCAATATGTACTCCTAAGGATTTAACAGTATCGACTTTGTTGATTTCACTACCATCAAGCTTAATGGTTATACTACCTTGAGTAGCATTGATTCTCTGTCGAGATCCAATTGTCATAAACTCTGTTTTTGCAATATTTAAACTGAGCTTATTTGTAATAAGCCAGCTTTTAAGACGTTCTAATTCAGAATTAATGACACTTTGGAGCTCTTCCAGAGAATCAGCTGCAAAACTTACATTCGTATCGTCTGCAAACATTCTAGGAGTGGCGTGGTGGAGGCAATTTGGCAGGTCGTTAATATAGATAAGGAACAGTAACGGACCCAAATTTCTCCCTTGTGGGATTCCGCACGTTACTGACGTCGAACCTGATAGCCGATCATTAACTTTGCATTTTTGTGTTCTGCCAGTAAGATATGATTCGAACCATTTTAAACTATTATGGTCGATACCATAATGTTCTAATTTCTGTAAAATTATCTGATGATCAATAGTATCAAAGGCTTTTTTCAGATCAATGAAAACAACCTCATTAATTAGACCATTATCTATATTAACAGACCAGCTATTTGTAGCCTCCAGCAACGCTGCTACTGTACTATGCAATGACCGAAATCCAGATTGACAGGTGGTCAACAGATTGTTGTCGTTAAAATATTTATTAAGTTGGTCAAAGATAATTTTCTCAAAATCTTTGAAACCGTTGGAATCACCGATATAGGCCTATAATTGCTCGGATCATGCTTTGCACCGTTGTTATACACTGGCGACACCCTTGCTTCCTTCCTTCCATTCATCTGGAAATATTCCAGTATGAATAGATTTAGTAAATATCTCTGTTAAAGAAGGCGCAATCACATCTGCCGCCATTTTTAACAATTTATTTGGTATTTTATCAAGACCAACAGATTTTTTTTCATCAATCGTTTTCAACAATCTGTGGACTCTATCAATCGTAGGAGTTTGCAGGTTGAACGTTTTATCTGTAGGTGTGAGATAGACCTCTGGGTTATACTCAGAAGCGGGTATTTTAGCTGCAAGATCAATCCCAACATTTGAGAAATGGCTATTAAACGTTTCAGCTATTTCGACAGGTGAAGTTACAACTTGCTCGCCTATTTTAATTTCCGAAATTCTTTTCATTTTCGTACAGTTTCGCGAATTTATTTCTTTAATTAACTGCCATATTTTTTTCATATCTCCTTTATGTTTATCAAGATTTTTGGTAAAGTAAAGTCGCTTTGCTTTTTTGATTTCATTGTTGACCTGATTTCTTGCATGTCTATATTGAGACCATTTTTGTGATTTTTTAGAAGAGATGGCTCTCTTTTTTAAGAAATCACGATTGAAAATTAAATGTCTTGATTCATTGGTTACCCAGGGGGATCGTTTGCTGCTGACTCGCCTGGTCCTAAGTGGTGCATGCCTGTCAATTACATTCATCAATAAATCTTTCCATGTTGCCCACATTACATTTGGGTCTTCATAGTGGTGGACATTTTCCCAAGGTTGTTGTCCCAGTTCGCTTAGAAAACTATCTCTATTAAACGTTTTCATGTTTCTTGTCCCTGTCTGTACATAATGTGCTTTGCGTATAATATAGACAATCGAGTGGTCACTAATTGAAAGATGAATTACACCAGAATCAACAGATGTTGATAATGAGTTTGTTAGGCAGAGGTCAATCATAGTGGTAGATTTCTCGGTAATTCGTGTTAGTTCTTCAATCAACTGATGCAAGCCATAGATATCAAATAATTCGGTTAATGTGCTTTTACATGAGGAGTTAGCCGTCGTTGTGAAATCAACATTTATGTCCCCAAGAAGAAAATATTCTAAATTTTCGGCGTCAAGTGCCCCAATCATTGTTTCGAACTCGGCAAAATGACCTACTGGAGAATCAGGAAGTCTGTACCAAGTGCTTACCAAAATAGATTTTGATCGTGGTTTTGTAATCTCTACGATCAGATTTTCTAGGATTTCTGATTGCAGATCATAACGTATTTTATAGTTTATGTTTTAACGAACATAAAGACAAACTCCACCGCCTTTGCGGCCATTCGCTTTTCGATCTCTCCTAATTATTTCAAATCCTGGTAAACAAACCTCCTGATCACTAATTGTGAGGTCAAGCTTAGTTTCATTGATACATAATATATCAATTTTATTACTACAAATAAATATACGTAATTCATCTATATGTGCTATAAGACTGTTAATGTTTAAGCATGCCATCACCATTCCTCGAAGGAAAGGCGTTGTGGTTATATTAAAATTAGTGGTGTTTAACTTACCACATCCTTCTACTATTTGATCATCATTATCTGTTTGTTGTAGCTCAACATTACTTGACTCCCAAACGGCAATGTTCTAGTCTTTTTTATTATGAATATACTTATTAAAATTACGAGATACGTCCCCACTTTGTTGAGATGAATCCCGCTTCGATTAAGATGATTTGATGTAATATTATGATGTCCAATGAATTTCCAGTGGCGTTCGAGACACATTTCTTTCAAAACTTTGTTAACCTGATTCATGCTGTAAATTGTCTTCTTGTAATAATCTAATTACCGTGGTGAGGCTATATAATTTTTCACTTTGCAATTCGTTTACTTTTGTTCTAAGTTGTTTTATTGTGGATTTAGCTGATTCCAAGTCACTTTGTAAGCGAACATTTTCCCTTCGTAGCGACAGATCACTGTTGCAAGGTACGTCGCAGCATTTATTCAGGGCAGATTTTTTCTGGATCTTGCAAGCTTAGTGGGAATCTACTAATTCCCTTTTTTAGATAACAGATAAATGATTGCGAAGAAAATTCAAGATTTTCTTCACAGTCCAGGTGCAGAGAGTCCAATCGGCTTTATTGTACAATGTCTTTCTAGGCTTTTGTTTATTGGTGATAGGAGAAATGTTTCCCTTCGACAAGCATGGTGGCCAGGGCTGTATAATATAGCGGACCGCGAGACCATTGGTCCCAGCAAATTTTTGAGGTTGGCAGAAAAAAATGGAGGGTAAAACTTAAAAGTCTCAAAAGAAAAAAAAGTAAAGAGATGAAAGAAAGGAAAAACAGAAAGAAAGAAAATAAGAAAAAATGACATAATTGAATAATAAGCTGTAGGCAGTGAACTAGTGATGTTTGCAACATGTAAGTAATACAAGTTTCCAATATACCGGTACAGGCGGCACTCCAGCACCTGATATTATGGTCAAAGACAGGCAGACATCAGTCTAGCAGATGTTAAGACGAAATCCTCTATGCGGTTGTTATAAATGATTTCATCTAGTGTGTTAGCTACTTCTGAAAATACCACTCCAGTTTTAAATGAATAGAAGGCATTTAACAACAACAGTATGTGGATTAAAAAGTCTACGAGTGTGATGATTTCTTACAATGTAGTAAAAAATCTAAGCAATACGTCCCAATACACAACAGCCTTCTGCCCTTTTCATGAACTTTCATCCATTAATTAAGATGATAATCATAACAAATATATTAAAATTATAAGAATCTACAATCTTAAACTACAGACAGTTCCCAGTGGTCACTTTCATCTTTCATTAAAATGTAAATGTTTGTTGTTAAATTAAAATATAAAGAATATTTATTTATTCCGTAGCGCCACGTTGAAATACATCTACCCTGCTGGCAGTAATTTTGGAGCTGAGGAGAAACCACTGTGGGCAAACGAACGACTTTCTATCGAGCATGCGCGAAGATCACGTGATGGGATGTACGTCACTAATTTGACTCATTTCCTGTAGTTTGACAGTTTGTTATCTGTACGTAAACAAGCGTGGCATAGTACTGTTTTATTTGTTGACTGTTAGTTTAATTTAATCGAACAACTTTTTATTCTACATGCAGTTCACAATTTATGTATCGGTTGTAATATCGTTATTGTCAGTACAAAAAATATTTTGAAATCGGTGCCTCACTCTACGGCTACAAATTGTGCATTTGAATTTCTGTTATATCTTTTTAAATTTTTGTATTTATCCGATCAATAAAAAAATTGTTTTTTAATTCGGTCTGCAAACTTTATTTGTGTTACTTAAATGTTGGAGATTGTTTTAAGGTTTTCGATAAATTCCAATTTCCAAAGTTTCCAAATAATATAATAATATAATAACGTTTCCAATTACTGTTGATTTTGACTATTGCAATTTCTGATCGTCGCGACCTCAACCGCTATAAATTTCAACTGATCAAAGATCGTTGCGACGGCGCCACTATTTCTGTATAAGGTTGATTTTTGTTGCAGTGTGTGAATTTATGATTACCCAGTTGAATTGTAGGCTGTTTTCAAGTCATCTTAATGCATAATTTCAAACATTTTATTCAATATTTTGTAAAGTTATAATATTGTGTAAAAGGTAGTATATTTATAGCGTGTTATTACTCGCTGGGGCACTTGTGCCCCTGGCGAGTATAGGTTTCGGCACACATTTTTGGTGGATGTCAGATCGTCGTTGATAACCACAAAATAGAATATTAATGAGCTGCCTATAAAACTCAATTTCTCCTTTTCAAAATGGCGGCCTTTCGTGGAGTGGGCAAAATGTTTCAAACAATTTCGTTAAAATTTTCAACGAATTGTACCTGTTTTGTATAGATTTTGCACCGTCTCTAACGCTGGACAATCGTGCTAGTTTAGTTAACGCATTTTTGTTGGTGTGCACGACTCTGAAAATGCGAAATTTGGATCTTTGAATTCCCGTGCACGATCATAATAAAACTGAATTGGAATTTAAACGAGCCAATTTCAAGGCAAAAGGTTTAAACTTAAACTACACAACGTAGTTTTAATAGATAACTACTTTATGAGAAGCATATTGGGTGT
>CACRXK020015141.1:0-12476 GCA_902702795.2 Paramuricea clavata
TATGTTTCGATAACCTTTTTGTTTAGTTATTTAACAAAAGAAGGTTTGAATAATTTTGTATGAATATCGCATTTTACTTATGTTAAATTCCGATTGTATTTATGTATGTTTTGAGTGTTGGAAAAGTGGCATTGAAATATTCTGGAGTAAATTGTACTTTTTTACAAGGAAACTAAAATAAAATTACATCAGTGAATTCAGGAATGTTTACCCTTTATATTGATACTTTAAAACATTAATTTACTCCATAAAACCGAAGAGTTATCGCGGTTTGAAAATGAGCTATTCTTGCTAATTATCGAATATAGAAACGTCGTGTGTTGTGCATTGCCAAAATTAGCAGAGATCAGTCAAAGTGTAAATGAGGCAAATCTTCTGACAATTTTCTTTCTGCGGCACACTCTGGTGCACCTGCGCGGCGTTTGAAAACACGTCCTAAAAACTGAAACTACCGTAACCACCGAAATGAGTTATTAGCTTTAGGCTTCATTTCTATAAACTGTGAAAAGATTTTGTTCAATTTTATAGCACAAGAAAAACCACCGATATAGCCTTATATTCAGTTATTTATAAGCGAGACCTGACTGGGTAGTATAGTGTACCAATTTTAGATGTTCTCAAAAAAATGAAGTGTTAATAACCCGACCTGATTGTACTTTGTAAATTAGTCTACAATTTCTTTTGAAATTTTCCGGGGAAATTTCCAAAATTGTTGTCGACTACGGGGGGGGGGAGATATTAGATAGCATATTTCCCACAAAATTGACAGAATTTTCCACACAATTGACAGAATTTGTCCCATTTATTTTTATAATAAGCCAATATTGCCCGACTGTGAAACGAATATTGCCCGACTGGCTTTGTTTGCCCAACAAACTGGTGGGGCTGCCGCCCCCTCCGCCCACCTCCCCGCCCAGTACGCCCATGACAGGTAGCATATTTCATGATTTGAGAAAGGATATATATTCCAGACCAATTTAATCAATCGATGTCAAAGAACCAGCATTAACGCAGGCTACTGTTTACTGAAATAATTTATTCTATTACCATAGCAACCCAGCGAATATACTGTTATCGTTAAAATAAATGGTTGTAAATATTTAAGCAATGTAGTGTTGATACATGGTCTCTCTCTTGGATGCATCAGACATAAACCAATTGGCTACGCAAGCCTTCGATCGTAAGATTGAGCCCGAAATAACAAATTCCAAAGAAACAACGTCTCAGTTGGGAAATCATGCAGTTGGGAAAACGTGTTACTTTGAAAGACTATTTTGCAAAACATACTCGTACACACAAGAATCATAAAAATACAAATGTTGAATTGTTATTGCCAACTGTCAAGTTTAGTTATTTTTGGACAATAATTATGGTGTTAGCCCATCAGAATGCAAAATTGACCGGCCCAGACCAGGGTTTTCTCGTCTCTCCTCTCGTCCTCATACGAAAGCCCTGGGAACGAGGTTGTGCCCTCGTCCTCATACAAAAGCCCTGGGAACGAGGTTGTGGGTGGCATTAACGGGTGGTCATCTCACTGATCGCAAAAATATTGCAAGGAATGGTATGAGCAAAATTTCAATAAGACATGAGAAAACCGTTTCAAACAATTTTTCAATTTTGCTTTAAAGAAATGATGAGAGGAAATTGCAACTTGTGAAATATAACTGCAAGTTTGCATGCATATTTGTTGTTTTAAAGACTGATTTAAACTAGAAATACTTTAAATAGTTTATTGGTTATGATTTAGCAGTTAATGATTTAGGAGTTTTTAGGAGTGACAAAAATGGCTGCCGTTTTCTTTAAACTGGCTGGTGTTAATTTTTTTGAATATATTATTGATAAGTAATAGTATAATTTCTAATGCAATTTGAAAAACATAAGTTTCAAAAACATGAGTTTTCCAAAGTCTTCAAACAGCATTCGTCTGAAAAAATCACTCGTGCACGTTTTTTCCAATTTGCACACCATAGTATTATCTATATAAATGTAAACTTGGAAAATGCATAAAAAATATACCTACCGTATATTTTTGGAAATTGATAATTCTATAATTAAAAGCACTAATCTTTTAATTAAATAATGTTGTAAAAATAAAAAGATATAATTATCATGTTACCATGACAACTCTCGTTTCTGACGGGAGCACGGGCCATAGCCTATCGAAGAGAAGATGGCTGTGAAACTCATTAGAATATAACAATATAACTCATTATCTACGTTAGTCAACGTTTATTCATAAATCTGGTCCCTCACTGTCACGTGTGCATAATAGGGTAAATTGGAAATTGCTATTGGTGAATTTGGAAAAAATACAATACATGTATTGTATTTTTGCCAAATTCACCAATAGCAATTTCCAATTTACCATATTGTTCGAGTCACGGCGAGTCATAACTTTCCTAAACATTGCTATTGGTGAGTTGGGCAAAAATACAATACACAAATGACGGTGAAGGAACATATTTATGAATAAACGTTGACTAACAAAGATAATGAGTTATATTGTTATTCTAATGACTTCCAGAGCCATCTTCTCTTCAATAGGTTATGCACGGGTGAACCTTCATTCGTTCCGTCAGTTTGCAGTAGTTCCTGTAAAAACATTAAAGTTTGGAAATATTTCTAGTAATCTCCCCAATTAGCGAAACAATTAATTAGTTATTAGTTAGTTAGTGTAGCCACAACAATTGTCTTTTTAATAGCATCAAACATCACGACAAAATAAACACTTCTTATCTCAAATCCATAAGATGTCATGAAATGGAAAGGTCGGTCGCGGTGTATAAAAATTTGCGTATATAAAAATTAGAAAAAATTATACCTTTTTAAATCTTCATGAACTTCTTCTTTCAACTTCCGTGTAGAATCCAGGAAAGTATTTTTAAACCAGGAGTTCTTTTCACGAATTGCTTCGTGCTTCTGCTTGGTTTCTGCATTGGCAAGAAATATTAATATGCGCATATAAGCGTCGAGGGTAGAAATTAACATTTTTACTAGTTTATTATTTTAATTTATTTAAATATAAGGTTTACACGAACTAGGTGCAGTTATCTCTTGAACAGGGTCAGCATTCTCTGAATTTTCCCTTTCAGTTTGATCTAAATATGTTAATTTCAAAAGATAGACATCCAGGATCGGCATAGTATGCATATCAAGGGTCGTGCAACTATAAAACGTACCTACGCAGTGTATTATAAATTAAATAAATTCAAACAGAATGACCTATGCGGCGCATGGTCTAACTTCATAATTTTTAATCATGATCAATAAAAAAAAACGCAAAGAAAATCAGCATCGTTTTGGTGGCTATATGACAAAAATGCTTTCAATATTCAGCAAATTTATATACAACAATAACATAAATTATAGTCAATTAAGCCCCGTTTACACTACGTTCAATTTTTGGTACGGCACGGATAAAATTGGTACCCGTACCACTTCTTTGGATTACTTATTTAGGTAGTCCAAGAACCAAAAAGTGGTACGGTACCAAAAATTGAGCATAGTGTATGTTAACGGGGTTTAGCTAAATAGGTAGTCCAAGAACCAAAAAAGTGGTACGGGTACCAATTTTATCCGTGCCGTACCAAAAACTGAGCGTAGTGTAAACGGGGCTTTAGACAACACGCTAATCGGATTTAAACTACTTTTAAGTAGTTAATTAATATACTTTTAAGTAGTTAATTGGTATACATTATTGATTAAAATCTCCCATAAGCGGGACATTCTCCTGCCGTACGTCGGCGGGTATTAAAACGGCTTTAAGACCTTCAAAATAAACTCAAAATGCTATCAGAGTAAAGAGAAAAGTGGGTGACAAATCCACTGGTATACGGCCGAAAACAAGAAAATCAACGATATCAAAGTTAGCAAGGATCAAACGTGTTGCATTTCTAACCAGTTTAATAATTTTGAGCGATTTGTCAACAATACAATTTCGCTTGACATTCAAAGGCCATATAAATTGCTGGAATAATGTTGTTTAGTAATTCATTTGACATCCGTAAGTACATGGCATATTGTAAACACTGGACTGGACTTTGGACTGGACTTTGGACTTTGGACTTTCGATTTTGAAATTATATTATTTTTAAGATTTTCGTATAATTATATTAATTAAAATCTAAACAGAGAACGAAAATTTGTGCATGATAATAGTATTCAAGGTAAAAAATACTATCAGTTATATAGGTATACCAGTGCAATTTCATAGATATAGTCTGTGGGATAACAGCTAGGATCATTTCAGTAATATTTTTATTTAATATTTAAATTTTATTATAATATTTGTATTTATATAGTATGTATAGTACAGTTTTCATAGGCGTACGGGACGGGGGGCAGGGGGGGGGGGCAACTGCCCCCCCCAAACAGATTACAAAGTCGAAAATTCGGGCAAATGTTCAACAAAAGTCGGGCAAAAAGTAGTCAAAACAAGAAAATCTGGCCGAATAATAACACCAGTTTGTTTGGTTATTATAAAAATAAATGGTCAATTTTGTGGGGAAATATGTTAATTTTTTAGATTTTTGGGAAAATTTATTTGATGTTTCGAAAAATTTTTGTATGTCCGAAAATTTTTTTGACCCCTAAAATGGTACACTGACCGAAATTTTTTTGGCGACGGGGGGGGGTGGGGGGGAGGTCGCCAAAAATAAATTGTTCCGGAAAAAATTTTCCGGGACTTGTCGGGCACAATCCGAAAAAGTCGGGCAAATTTCTTTCTGCCCCCACAATTTCTTTCCTTCCCGTACGCCTATGACAGTTTATACTGCAGAACTTCTTCTTTATCGTATAGTCGGTATAGATAATAGTTTAGAAACAATTGTGACAAAAGTATCTTGGCAAACACAAAATATTGAGAAGCTATCACGTATATTAAGTATAAACTACACGCGATTATTATTGCGCCTTTGGCTTTGAACAATTATTCGCCAAAGGTGAGACCGTGATTATCGGGGAATCTGTCAAATTTGACCAATCAACTTGACAACTTGTAGGATTTGTTATATATTTATTCACTTGCGCAAAAATACTAACGACGGTATTGTTCATCTTTGCATAATAGTTTACACCGGTTTAGTGCCTGCCTAAATAGGCTGTGTTTCAAATGTGTTTCAATGTATTTTGTCCGTGTCAATTTTAGCTTTTCATAAATGTATTCAGCCATAGTGAACACGAACTCTCATAGTCATCATACTTTATAAAATACGAATGTATGATACATTATTATTAAAATTGGTAGTACTGATTACTTTATGATAATCTGTCTATATTATTGTCTATATTATTGTCTATATATGGCTCTTTTGCGTACGTTATGCTGGGCATTAATCTTTATACTACGATTACGATTCCCACTTGGTTCATCACTTGCAAGTGGTAGTATAGTATTACAGTAAACGTGGCATTTAGTTGCTACCTGAAGCACATAGACATAGATTTTTGCCTTCTCACACACAACTGAGTAGGTCTTAAAAAGTGTGTAAATTTCCGTTCGAATATTCCTATCCATCTACTAACACTTATTAATAATAACTGAATATAACTTAATAATAATAATAATAACTATATTATGTAAAGATGAACAGTCAATAGAATGTATACAACACTCAATAGGCGCAATAATAATCACTTGTATAGTTAATATTTTGTATTTGCCGAGACACTTTTGTCACAATTGTTTCTTTTGTCACAATTAATCTATTATCTATATGATAAAGAAGAAGTTCTGCAGTATAAACTGTACTATGCATATACTATAAATACAAATATTATATAAAATTTAAATATTAAATCCCAAAATATTGTATAATCCTGCTAGCCTACAGGCTATATCCGTATGAAATTGCATTGCTGGTATACCTATATAACTGATATTGAGTATTTTTTACCTTGTATATTATATCATGCATGTGCATGCAGTGCAGCACGCTTTTCAGCAGCAAATTTTCGTTCTCTGTTTAGATTTTAATATAATTAAACGAAAATCTAAAAAATAATATAATTTCAAAATCGAAAGTCCAAAGTCCAAAGTCCATAGTCCAAAGTCCAGTCCAAAGTCCAGTCCAGTGTTTACAATATGCCCTCGACCAATGGAAGGATATGACTGGACAAGACTGTCAAGAAAGGTAAATTGTTTGTTGCTACTTATAATGCAGCGGATTAATTAAGCAATGAATATATTAAAGTCTACTTCGGCAGATGACCGTATACAAGAAATTGTCAAAATAATTGTAGTTCAAACTCACGCAACGAAATTTAATTAAAACCTTTTTTATGATTGCAAGGTAAAGAAAAATCAAACCGATACTTTGCCAAACTCTTTTAGCTTGCTTCGTTCTTGAGACATTTGACAATTTTTGATATTCAAATTATATCCTCACAACGAGGTAGTATAGTTGTATGGGAAGGAAGGCAGCAAAAATAAAGCAAAAGTATTAATAAATAGTCCTGTATATTTCGAATCAAATCTGATTCATCTTCAGCAGTGTTTTGCAAGATATGCCGTTAAACGACATATCTTGCAAAACACTGCTAAAGATGAATCAGATTTGATTCGAAATATACAGTTTTTATAAATTGTGTGTTAATATTACATGCACTCCTTATTCGGAATAACTTTTTTTTTTTGCTGAAATAATCAGCAAGAAAAGGATTATGAAGGCAGCTGCCCCTTCCACCTCGTACGCTTTAATTAAAGCAAGATCTTGCGATATCGTGCATCGAAATAAAACCGCTTGCGTATCACTGTATATACGTGTCAACATATACCACATATATGTTGTAAGTTGTCAAATTTAAAGCAGTAATCTATATAAGTTCTAAACATTTTTTACAAGGCATTATGAAACTATATGTGATGTATATTTTCAACAAAGAAGCAGAAACAAATATTGTCTCTTCAGAAAGTAGAAAGAGTAGACTAATTTATACAAACAGCATCAGTTTTAATGTACGTGATTTTCAGTAAAATGTTATTATTGCGCGCTAAATTGCATAGGCCTAACTATAAGTAATTATAATGGATAAAGAGATTACACAATTTTTTGTAGATTACATTATTAACAATATAAACATTATCCTGACTGAATTAGTTAGGCCACGTTTACATGAGACCGGAACGAAGTCAAACCGGGACCATTTCGTTTCGGTCATATAGTATTATTTATAATAGATGTTTACCTGAGACCTGGCAGAAAATAACTCAGGCCGGTCTCAAGTCATTCCGCCTGCTGGACCGAACCGACTGACTTCGGACCATTATGATTTCAGACCATCATGATTTCAGACCATCATGATTTCAGACCGGGATGAATGTAAACACAAATACATTTCAGACCGGTCTCGGCTGTAACCTTGACATTGGAACAACACATGCTAACAAAAGCCATCTGAAAAAGAAAATTGCCTGGCAAGGGAAATAAATTGAAAATTTTGTGATTTTCGTACCGGTCTCATGTAAACATGTTGACAATTTCAATTTTCATTCCGGTTTGACTTCGTCCCAGTCTCATGTAAACGGGGCCTTAGTGAAATAATGTCAGTTACAGTATAATGAGGTAAACATCATTCATGTAATGATTCACTCATTGACACTATAGTAACACTAATTTAAAGTCACTACTAGGATATCTTGCTGATGAGAAAATGTCTTGCGCTCCATAAAAATTCGTTTGAATATTGTTAATCAGTCCTTAGTTCTATCACATACATGAAGACGATAAAGCTCTAAAAGCAAAGATTGTCAAACTGACTAAAAATATCGTCGATTTTATGGACCACTCGACATAAAAATTTAAGAGATGTTCGATATATTACAGCCGCCTGTTCGCAGGCTATTCCAGCCTGATAATGATGTTTTTCTCAAGCATCTGGATCGTTTCCAATATTATCGAGCACAATACATTTTGACTGGGTTACATGAACCCCCCACACGAACCTTGTTTTACTCCACAAATCTAAAATCAGTATAGAGTATCCTTTTGAGTCAATTTTGAAGCCGGCAGGATATTTTCAATCAAAAACATTTTTGCATGTGGAATAACCATTAAAATCGAATCGTTTAATACAGGTTCAAATTGGTTTTAGTATATGAAGCAAATACCATGTGCAATGTGACTTATAGAGATATAGCTTGCCGTACTTTTTTTAAAGAGTACACGCGCTACTGAGTTCGTGGGACTCGTGCATGGCATTGATGTGACTCTTAGTTATTCATTCAAGTTTGAACAAGAAAGAGAGGTCACTGCAGGCCAATATCTATCAATACAGCATTTCTCCTTTCACACCAATAACTAGGAAATGTTGGGACCTCTTCTAACATGTCAACACCACCACAGGCACAGTAGATTTGTTGTTGTTACCACAATATGGCCGCCATTGGTTTTATTTATGCACAGCAGATGCACTATCCAGCCCCAGCTTTTAGATCAGTGTTTTCTTGTCTGAAAAAACTTCTCAGATTAGTTTATGTGCGCACAAACCACATATTGTATCTTATGTGAAGTATTCCTTAAGGTCAGGTCGCTCTTTCCAATCACATGACCTGACAATTCTGTGAACGTCGACAGGAAGGTTGGGGAAGAGGTTGAGGAAGTACTCTTGGGGATCACCCACTACATAGAATGCTTCGGGTTGAGGCAGTGGACGTGGTCGGTTATGCCAGTGTTGGTTGACATTTCGGATAAGTCGTAAACATTCCGTCCACGACGACTTATAAGAAAATTTTTTTGGTTTCCCGTTCATGAAATCAGTACATAAATACTTCAGAACATCAGGTCTCATCCGAGTTTTCCAATTTATGGGGTCATTATTTAACTCTCGTACGACAGCTGAGTTGTTGTCGCCTGCTTTGATCTCTTCTTGGTTTCCCATTTTGCACAGCATTTCAAACAGCTGTTCCTTGGACTGAAGGTAAGGGTGTTTCAACGCTTGTTCAGCTGACGGTCTATCTTTAGGGTCGTGGTTCAGCATCCAAGATATCAAATCTTTTGCAGCAGGATATTTCTTCAACTTATCCAAATAAACTGGGTTACCATCAAGTAAGTTGCGAAGTCGGTCTGGTTTTCCTCCAAAGGGATGTTCACCTTTAGTCACAATGTAAAATGCCACCATTCCGGCTGCCTAAGTATGATAGAAGAAAATTGTTTTTGTTATCTTTAAAGGTAAGAAAAAATTATGACAAAACACACAACAATACAAAATTCGCGTACGCCAAATATTTTAACACAATCATTTTTGATCTTTAGTTACCAAGTTTTGAAGAATAATACTGTCGACACAAGCATTATCAGAAAAAACGTTGTGTATTTTAATGTCGTCTGCATTTAAACTCTGAAAACTTTGTTAAGGAAAAAGTGAGAGAAAAAGTGACTCAACCATCCAACTTTATGGAAATTTAATAATTCTGAAAACGTTTGTCTGATTTGGATTTGTTTGCGCTTGGTCGCCATGTTTAGGGCTTACAAAATAAGGGATTGGGGATATTATTTCTATGGTTAAACTTCACAATATTCGTTGGAGCTTCACGACACCTTGTTTTGAAAGCAATGTAACTTAATATACTTTTATTCATGTTTAACGTAAAAAAAATCCCTACCTGAATATCGGATTCTTTCTTGTAGCATACTGTGGCATCATCAGTCCCGAAAAGGATAGGATTGAAAGGATGGGATTCAACTGCTATCCAATCTTCCGTTCCCATCGGCTTGCTTCGATGGGTAGTGGCACCTTTCGCTAAGAGTCGACTGATACCGAAGTCTGCCAGCAACCAATCACCATGCACGTCTCGCAAGACGTTGGCTGGTTTTACATCTCAATGCAAAATGGGCTTTGGATCGCGATGGAGATCAGCTAATCCCTTCAAAACTTGCTGAATGATAACTGGCGCATTTGCTACCAGATCTTCCAAACTCTTAGTCTTACCACCAACAAAAGTTTCCAATGTTTCCTCGCATAATTCCATTATTAAAAAGAAGTACTCTTTGTCACTTTCGTCGTCAAAAGAATAATAATTTGCCACATGGTTTGACTTCTTTGCATTGGGTTCGTTCAAAACGTCCTTTTCTTGTTCAGCTAAGCCAGCACAAGCGTCTCTGCGCAAACATTTCACAGCCCTCTCGTATCCATCTTTCCCTAATCCTACATAAACTCGAGTACCATCATTTCCTTTACCAATGAGAAACTCTTTCAAGCAGTAAAAGCGTACTCCGTTAACCTCCTTGATTTCTTTCGGATGGGTTTTTCCATATTCGCGCAGCCTAATAAACTTCTCTCGATGAACTTTCGAATTCTCTTTCCATTTCCACAACTCTATGTTCCCTACAAAATAGACAAAACAAGGCAAATGCCTTAAACAAGGCAGTTCGTTGTTTCGACTGTGCATCCAAAACAGCCGTCAACAGGTCGTTATATTCAACGGGGTTTATAATAGAAGCCAGGCTGGCCAGGCCAGCTAATTCACTTCACTTGATAGTTGCCTCGTTTGAAATAAAAAAGCCGGAGGATCACAAAGTGTCTTCGGCGTCTGGATATCATTAAAACCAAGTGCTATTTTTTATAAAACGTTTACAATTCCTGCCTGATTCTTTATTTAAATTTTGTTGACGAGGTACATGATGGTACTGTCGCGAGTATTATTAATTGTGTGAACATTCCTATTCTTTTTATTCGTCAGTTCGTCTTCATCTTACTCTAATTCTTTTAGATTTCTTCCACTTTTATGAAAATTTACATGAAAATGGGAGGTTAAGGATCTTCTTAACTTCTCTGATACCAAATTTTACTCGTTTTACTAAGCCTGTGAGTGCAAAAGGATGTATTTTTAAGCAAAATAAAAATTGGCTGTGGCACAGAATTGGGTTTATATGCAAAACGCAATTTCAGGTCATTGCATGGGGCAGACTATAGTTAGCAGAGTATCCTTTTCACGGCGGAGAGAAAGGATACTCTGCCGAAATTGTGTACTATTCCATTTGAGCATGCGCAACCGTGGAGCATGCGCAGCCGTTGCTCTTCAACATATCGCTCCCGCGTTTCGTTATTTACGCGGGACGTTTACGCTGAACTCTAACAATGAATAAAGAAAACTTTTCAAAATGTACTCCTATCAAAAAAGGAAAGCGCCACCGAATGGCTGATAAAGATTATGTATGTTTATGTTGTGGGACTATACTAGTTGGTATACGGTGCACATATAATTTAACAACGTGCGACGGGGTTCTAGAGAAACTGGAAAAGTCGTTGGAATGTCAGATAAACATTGACGAAAATTCGTCTTGGTTGTGCAAGTCCTGTTTTCGCAAAATTGACTCCCTAACTAAGCGATCTTTAGTTCTTGAAGCAGACATAAAAGAATTGCGAACTAAATGCAACTTGTATGCTTTGCCTTTGTCTTCGCAAACGCCGGAATGTACATCACCAAAAGTGCAAGTTTATACACAAGTCATCAAAAGATGTGCTAAGTCAAGTCCTCATCGTGCGAAAAAGCGAGCTAGAGGACCGTTGTTCGAATCTCCAGCTGAAAATGATTTTAATTCTAATTTCACGCCACTATATGTAAATGAAGATGTAAATGACCGTTCGTGCGACCAAATAGCGTCGACTGAAAATGAAGTAAATACACGTTCTGTCGAGGTAAGATATTGTTTTTGTCTCGGTATAATCCTTTAAAGCTTTGCATATAAAAGTGGAAATAAACAGATTGTTATTTATATGTGTAATTGATACATGCAGTGATGCAGAAGAATATCCAGTCACTGTATTAAATGGATGATTCCAGCTATCGACTAATTTTTTATCTGGACAAGAAAGACGAAATCTCAGATCATTATAGCTCAAAAGAGCATCCTAAAATTAGTAAAATTGCAAAGTTTTGGTTGTGAACTGTTGTAAAATACGAAAAATATAGCTCTGTGTCTGTGAAATTAGCATCAAATTGGTGCATTTTTCTGTGAGTAATACTAAAATACTCAACATTTGCTAATTTCACATGGTTATAACTTATATGTTTTGTATTCTACATTTTGCAACCAAATTTGGCAATTTTACTAATTTAAAAATGTTCTTTCAAGCTATAAATATAAGTGATAGATTTTATCCTTCTTGTATGGATCAAAACGTAGTCTATACGACTATACCTGGAATCATCATTTTAAACACCGCATGTTTATTTTTAAATTGCTAAATTTAAACTATAATTATAAATTGAAAATTTCTATTCAAAACAATTTAGCTGTGCATGTTTATAATTGTCAAGTGATACTATTGCGCTTTTTTAATAGTCAAATAAAGTGCACAACTTCGACCGAAAACTTAAATTAGATGGTTTCGATGTCTTGGCCTTGGGCCGTGGTTAATAATATAACGAAGACAAAAACTAAGATACAAAACAAATAAGCATTGGCTCGCTAAGATAATGCGTAATGAATAATATGTCAATTTCAATCAACATTTTTGGTGTTCATTAACGAATA
>CACRXK020015142.1:0-12474 GCA_902702795.2 Paramuricea clavata
AGAACTGACAGAGCTATCCAGTATAAATAAAGTTAGTTTAGTTTAGGTTTCCTCCTGTAGTAACACTGGATCAATAAGAGATGATCCTTACTGGACTTCTAGGAAGAACAGTTTAGAACTGACAGAGCTATCCAGTATAAATACACAAATACTTCCAGCTGTGTCAAAAATAGTATTAACGTGTTTGATCAATATTGTTCAGTACCTGAACGCAAGCAAATGCAAAGCCGAGCCCTCCAATGATGTGTAGATGATCATTGATCCACCACTTCAGTGTAACAATGCATCCATCAGTATATATCACATGCTTCGCTTCGATTTCCTGAAAATAATACAACGTAAGCACTGTCCGCGGTGGGAATCAAACCAGCGACCTTTGCATTGCTAGTCAAAGCTATGCTTGCCCGGTGTGGATACTCTCAGAGTATAACAGAAAAAAATAACATTTCATGAACACTGAGCGTCTGAACTTACATCTTTTTCTCTTATTCCA
This sequence comes from Paramuricea clavata, assembly GCA_902702795.2. Classification (NCBI taxonomy): domain Eukaryota; kingdom Metazoa; phylum Cnidaria; class Anthozoa; order Malacalcyonacea; family Plexauridae; genus Paramuricea; species Paramuricea clavata. The sequence continues at coordinate 494 of CACRXK020015142.1, forward strand.
AAACCACATTGACTGTTCATCCCGACCTAAAATGCACATCAAACAATTCTTGGAAATATTCCTTCATTGGAAACGTTCTATCATACACACTCACAAATGCTGTGCGCCGGAGCGATCGCTCTGGGAGGACGGAGAGTGTTGGCATCGTGCCAAATTGCACACTGTCAAAATGAATCAAAATTAAAGGCTAAGCTCCATAGATATTTCCTATCTGGTCAATGTTAAGTGTTTTTGTGTCAAAGAAACGCTGTGCGCTCAACGCCGGAGACATTGGTCACTTAGCGTTCCAGGGTGTTAGCCAGAAAAAAGGTTTTGTCGTCTAAACGAAAATTGGGAAAGTTTTTATGACCGATCAAAGTCCTTGTGTTGGAATAAATAGTGTTTTTTTCCAACGCGTTTCTCCTTAGATGCAAACAACGGTAGCTTGGTTTTGTACATTTCATTTCCGGTGAATGAACACTGAAAAATGCACCCGATGGCACTTCGTTTTGTACATTTCAGTGAATACTCACCCAATATGAATGAAACGCGATACATTTTGAGAAAATAGTTAATGGGAAAAAGTAAATAAAACGTTCTTTGATATAATAATATAAAATCAAACGCAATGCACTTTCTCATCAGAAAAAATGAAAATCTTCCAGTAGACCCAGTTAGGAAAGCCCCTTAGCTACTTCAATTGGGAAGAGTCTGTCAAACGGACAGTATATGGGCTAGCTAACACCCTGCGTTCATTAAATTTAATTACAAAAAGTTTTAAAAATCTTCGGCAATTTGTACTTTCCACTTTAATATTTGTTGCACAGCGCTAAATCTCACTCTGACCAGTCTCTGGGTTAGTTCAACTCATATGAACAGGTTTTGAGTGATACCAAAATCACTTACAGTTTTGCAACAAGAGAAAGGGACGCCACAAGCCAAGACATCTCCTGAAGAGCATTTGAAGTAAGAATTATGATTCCAGTCGTTGAATGTATAAGCACCACAGCATTCAAACTTCTTCTGTATTTCATCCATGATGTATTGTGAGTCCGGATCATCATGATAGTCAGCAATGCCGTGTTTGATCAGGTCAAATACTCTGTTTTCCGTCTCAAGAATAGAAAAGTGAATATTAAGATTAGTATTTCTACAGCGCATATATACATGGGCATGCGATCAAATGCACTTTACATCAAGTATTACCCTTACATACTTAGCCTAGACTATTTTACCTTTACAACAATTGTGATATTACTTTCTTAACTGTGTTTATCCTAACCCACCCTGTCAACTTTCCCTGTGGGAGGGAATCCGAGCACCCTGAGAAAAGCCACGACTTTTGGCAGAGCGTTGACTGACTCTTTTCACACAAGCGAGTCCATAGCGAGAATGGCCCCCATGAACTCCGAGGTGAAAGGCGCTCACAGATTTATGATTTTGGGAGTGTTTCCAGGGAGTATAATTATAAAATTTGTGAGTCATGATGAAGACTAATTACCTTATCAGCATAAAGAAACGCAACCAGAGCAGTAATAATTTCAATTATGAAAAGAATCACTATCATAGCCATGTACTGTAATAGAGAAACACAATTTCTATATTTTGCCTCTGTCACATAGAGAAATAGTGCTTCTACCAAAAAATACAGGTTTTTAACTGCATGGTACGTACAGTAGTTCATTTCCCCCTTATTGAACCTCCAGGAAGAACAGTTTATAGAACTGTTAGAGCTATCCAGTATAAATAACGTTAGTTTAGTTTAGGTTTCCTCCTGTAGTAACACTGGATCAATAAGAGATGTTCCTTACTGGACCTCTAGGAAGAACAGTTTAGAACTGTTAGAGATATCCAGTATAAATAAAGTTAGTTTAGTTTAGGTTTCCTCCTGTAGTAACACTGGATCAATAAGAGATGATCCTTACTGAACCTCTAGGAAGAACAGTTTAGAACTGATAGAGCTATCCAGTATAAATAAAGTTAGTTTAGTTTAGGTTTCCTCCTGTAGTAACACTGGATCAATAAGAGATGATCCTTACTGGACCTCTAGGAAGAACAGTTTAGAACTGATAGAGCTATCCAGTATAAATAAAGTTAGTTTAGTTTGGGTTTCCTCCTGTAGTAACACTGGATCAATAAGAGATGATCCTTACTGGACCTCTAGGAAGAACAGTTTAGAACTGTTAGAGCTATCCAGTATAAATAAAGTTAGTTTAGTTTAGGTTTCCTCCTGTAGTAACACTGGATCAATAAGAGATGATTCTTACTGGACCTCTAGGAAGAACAGTTTAGAACTGATAGAGCTATCCAGTATAAATAAAGTTAGTTTAGTTTAGGTTTCCTCCTGTAGTAACACTGGATCAATAAGAGATGATCCTTACTGGACCTCTACTGTAGGAAGAACAGTTTATAGAACTGTTAGAGTTATCCAGTATAAATAAAGTTAGTTTAGTTTAGGTTTCTTCCTGTAGTAATACCGGATCAATAAGAGATGATCCTTTCTGGACCTCTAGGAAGAACAGTTTAGAACTGTTAGAGATATCCAGTATAAATAAAGTTAGTTTAGTTTAGGTTTCCTCCTGTAGTAACACTGGATCAATAAGAGATGATCCTTGTACTGAACCTCTAGAGAGAACAGTTTAGAACTGATAGATCTGTCTATCCACAGATTGAGTGCATTAAAGTACATTAGCTTTCTATTTAGAATTCAGAATAAGTCAAGCTGAATTTGCTTTTATTCAATGCTGCAGCTAATGCAGAACTCCAGCAGTTTTAGTATGTGGACACGTTGTAGCTCACCATTTTTAAAAGAAACAAGTTTTCCCTCAAAGTGCCGACGCATCCTGTAAACGTGATGACAAACAGTATGGAGCCAATCACCAGCAACAAGATGGCGGGATCAGAACTCAAGTTGTCAATTCCAAGACTGTGTTTCTCCTGTAGTATCCATATTCCGATGCAGATGAAGAATATGGAGAAGATCCAGGCAATAACGTTGACGGCAAATATCAACAGACGAATCGCAAAATAGACCTCGTCTTCAGAGTCTGCAATGAATTTTCGTAGTGGAGCTGGGAGCCTCATGTTATCATTCTCATCTGGCAAAGAAAGGGGAAAAACAATGAATATTATCAACCTTCTATAACAGCTTGATGTACTTCAGGTAAGCGTTTGTGAATCATTGCTCTCAAATAGTCTGAGAACGAGGTTTCGTGCCAAATTTTAATGTTTCTATGGCAAATTAACACTGAACTTTGACTTAGCATTGTCATTCTTGATAGCTAGAGCATAATTCGGAAATGGGGCCTATTCTAACTGTTTTTCCGCATTACAAATTAATATAGTACAGGACACTGCAGTATAAATATACTACAACATATTATGAACATTTGAAAAATGTTTTATACTAATATATACTGCTCATAATACAATACCTATATATATAAACGTTAATTCTTTAGAAAATTATGAACACATTCAAATGCAAATATCTCCATTAGTTTTATATACAATTACACAAAAGTGACAAAACACACTCTTTAATAGCGTCTATATACATACATAAAATGTCAATATTGAATCACAAAAATGTGTAAATTGTACAACGTACGTGTATAAACTAGCTTGACTTTAAGTTAGAAGTGGCATGAACATCGTGGCTTCTTCATAAGTCGAAGACAACGTGAAAATAAATAAAACAGAATGCATAGCAACGGTCAAATGAAAACAATATTTATATATTTTTGTTGCCACCTGTTGCAAATTATATATTCCAAGAAGAAGCCTTGCCTGCGAACAGGTTGACAAACATTGGCCAAATCCGACGATACGAAATTACCAAAATAGCCCAAGCACGTAGTCGACCTTTTTAACGAAACGTGCGCCATCTTTAAATCGCGATGCATTGTCGGAAGAGATTATTTCGCTGGCCTCAGAGTGACAAAACGTAACAAAGCAACGGTTTTACTGACACTAACCCTATTCCAAACACCAACTCTAACCCTAACCCTAACCCCAACCCTATCCCTAACCTAACCCTACTCCAAATTTGTTTCTAAACCAATCTTGAAAAAAAAGTTTTGATGGAATGTCATTCTGAGGTCAGCGAAATAGCCTGCATTGTCTGTGGCATTGTGGTTTATGCAAATTACACTCGACTGTAGAGGAAAAGGACTGTTTAAACTGACGGAGTCACTGTCAGCAGTTGAATAATTCTACACCTATTTTTTGCATGCTACTATTTATCAAGTGATGCTGGCAAATATATTAACGGCTTATTGACCGAGCGTGAGGTCTGTACTGTGAAATACCAGACCGAGGTTTTTTAGTATGGACCGAGCGACGAATGAGCGAGGTCCATGCAAAAAACATAAAGTCTGATATTTCACAGTACGGACCGAACAAGCGAGGTCAATAATCGCCTTATTATATCGGGCTGAACTGAGTCTGTGAGCATATGCTTTTCGCGCGAATTAAATCGGTTATCGTCAGTTTCACTGGGTAACAATACACGGTAGACACGCATGGTCAATCAAAAACAATTTGGTTGTTTGAAATTTTTATATGTAAAGCACAATTGGAAAAAATTTTTCTGTTTGCAAAGCAAAAATTTCCCGCCAGATAAACGAGGTCTGGATATTGGTTTTTACGGACCGCTTGTCTTGTCAACCACTAATAAAAGCGGTTACTGAGCCGTTTCAGTATACTGCAAACCATCAATAATCGCGACCACTTTTCGGCAAATTTCCCTCGCTAAAAGCGTGACGATCCATTCAAATAATCTATTTTCACATGGCATTCAACAGAACGGCTGTGCAAACACCGTATTCTACGCTTTTACATTGTGTAAACACTTTAAAATGTGCCCGAATTAATGCTACTATTTCGGTATTGTTCACCTTCTTGACTCAAATCAAGTGAAAAGATTCGTTCGCTGAGAACCTAGAGCTTTTTGGCATTGGTAAGTTTCAGAGACGATTTAATTTCTCAAAAATTAAAAAAGACGACTGGTCGAAAAGACGACAAGTGCTGCATATTTTGCTTAAAACTAAAACTGTCTATCCAAACATATGTAAGGTTTCTTTGCGAGTTCAAGAAGTCTGAAAATAAATCCTTAACTTTCACTTACTTTGTTAGTTTTACGTTTAAGTGCCCCGGGTTTCTATGAAAGGTCACGCAAGCGCATGGATTTCGTGCAGAATTTATTATGAGGTTTACACGTAATCTCGGGCTGGTAATTGGCGGTCGGAATAAAAATAATTTAAGACATTGTTTGCTTAATAGTTTATGCTTATTGTTTCTTAATATGGCGTGTTAATATAATAGGAAACAGTATATCTGAAAAGTAGTTTAGTTTGGGTTTCCTCCTGTAGTGACACTGGATCAATAAGAGACGACCCTTACTGGACCTCTAGGGAGAACAGTTTAGAACTGATAGAGCTATCCAGTATAAATAAAGTTAGTTTAGTTTAGGTTTCCTCCTGTAGTAACACGTACAGGATCAATAAGAGATGACCCTTACTGGACCTGTAGGAAGAACAGTTTAAAACTGATAGAGCTATACAGTATAAATAAAGTTAGTTTAGTTTAGGTTTCCTCCTGTAGTAACACTGGATCAATAAGAGATGATTCTTACTGGACCTCTAGAGAGATCAGTTTAGAACTGATAGAGCTATCCAGTATAAATAAAGTTAGTTTAGTCAAACTGTTTAAGTTTAGTTTGTCAACAGTACAAGGTATTAAAGCAATTTCGCAATGCTAATGAGTTTAAGCTGTCATTTTTCTTTAATATGAAAAATACCAGACGCTGCGTGACCTTAAACTTCTCAATCGTTTCGTGACGAAAACTTTATTCAATTACTGGTTTTTACAGACGGTTGGAATTTTAATCAACTTAAGATCCGGTTACATTGTCATGCGCTGGCAGATTTGACAGATTTAAGTAGCTAGTCAGGTCTCACAAAACCTAAGAATGATATAAATATTACAGAAAATAAGATAGCTAGTTAGTCACTTAGTTTGTCTTACACGCTGTATGTTGTCTGGTGTTCTTCAAATTCCAAATGACAAATCTACTTATTAAAATTTTATAGTACTATTTCACTTTATTTATACTGGATACAGGATAGCTCTATCAGTTCTAAACTATTCTTCCTAGAGGTCCAGTAAAGATCATCTCTTATTGATCCAGTGTTACTACAGGAGGAAACCTAAACTACACTAACTTTATTTATACTGGATAGCTCTATCAGTTCTAAACTGTTCTCCCTAGAGGTCCAGTAAAGATCATCTCTTATTGATCCAGTGTTACTACAGGAGGAAACCTAAAACTAAACTAACTTTATTTATACTGGATAGCTCTATCAGTTCTAAACTGTTCTCCTAGAGGTCCAGTAAGGATCATCTCTTATTGATCCAGTGTTACTACAGGAGGAAACCTAAACTAAACTAACTTCATTTATACTGGATAGCTCTATCAGTTCTAAACTGTTCTCCCTAGAGGTCCAGTAAGGATCATCTCTTATTGATCCAGTGTTACTACAGGAGGAAACCTAAACTAAACTAATTTTATTTATGCTGGATAGCTCTATCAGTTCTAAACTGTTCTCCCTAGAGGTCCAGTAAGGATCATCTCTTATTGATCCAGTGTTACTACAGGAGGAAACCTAAACTAAACTAACTTTATTTATACTGGATAGCTCTATCAGTTCTAAAGATCTCTAAACTATTCTGGACCCATTAAGGATCATCCTTATTGCTCGACTACTAAAGGAAAACTGACCTAAACCAACATTAAACTCGACTTTATATACACTGGATAGATCTCTGTTTTGTCTAGAGGTCAAGAAGGAGCATCTTTTTATATTTTTTCACAGCACGAAACAGGAGATATCATGTGGTGTTTGATGGAGTCAAATTGCAAACACCATTCTTTCACGAGACTGAGGAAAATTTATGATCACATAACCGCATATTGCAGGAATGAAGTGGTGAAAAACACTTCTAAACCTCTTCGCTACCAGACAAAAGTGTTAAAAACTTAAGAGCAAAAACACAACACTACAACAGTCTTTATATTCAAACACACGCCCACCCCTGGCAATTCACCAACGTGTTTAAAAGACCGGAATCACGCACTTTGTCAATCCATCAACACGATCAGCTGTTTGTCATTTCAGAGCTCTTCCTGTGGTGTTTGGAATGCAATTAACTGAAGGTATAAAAGGCCGCATTTGCATGATCAGACATATCACGCGCCGACGTTCTGGTGTTCGGAGTTTCTTGATGGCGATCTTAGCAGATTAGCAGATTCTAGGATTATCGAAGGTAGGATATTAACATCTGTGTGTTAGTTAGAGCTTTTAGAAGCTTGTAAACGCCTAGCAAGCATTGAAATGTATTCTAGACCATGTGAGATTGCTTTAAGATGTGTGCGTGAGCTAGAATATAGAGTTATTATGCTATTATATAATCATGTCTTGCCACTTAAACAGCGAACGTCATATAAATGCTCTAATTACATCTCCGGTACAAAACCACAGGATTCATGGCAATGCGTCTCAATAGGTTTGTTGTTGTTATTTCATGATAAAAGTCAGGGTTGCATAATCATAAAGAATCTTTGTTAAGTCACCAACGGCCTCTCCGCTGTCGTGAGGCGTGTGTCGAGGATAGCGAGCAGTCGAAGAACTTAACATTTCGATGGCTGCAATTCGCGAGACATTTCAAGACTGGATTAATAAGAGATGATCCTTACCGGACCTCTAGGAAGAACAGTTTAGAAGTGATAAAACTATCCAGTACAAATAAAGTTAGTTTAGGTTTCTTCCTGTAGTAACACTGGATGAATAAGAGATGATCCTTACTAGACTTCTAGGGAGAACAGGTTAGAACTGATGGAGCTATCCAATGTAAATAAAGTCACTGGATCAATAAGAGATGATCCTTACTGGACCTCTAGGTAAAACAGTTTAAAATTGATAAAACTATAAAGAAAGTTAGTCGATGGTAACCAAAACATTATTTTGATGTTTACAAGTTACAACCGTTTCTATGCAACGGTAGCGGGACACGGTGTGAATACCAGAGCTTTTGTCTACGGGGAGTAATGGTTTGCCCGCTGAATCTGTGTCCATAATTAAATAGACATTGTATTTCATTCGGAAAAACATCCGCCCGCGGTGTTTGAATGGTCTTTATCAGTTTCAACATCTCCACGTCGTTTACGATAAAACAACTTTCAAAATTGGATTTCATTTTATTTTCAAAACTTTTACTCACTATCTAGTAAACTTTTTGGTCAAAGAATGAAATTGTTTAAGCACCAAGGCAGTACACTGACCAGTAAACGGTTAAGATATATTTCATGCAGAAAAACCGAGGAAATAATGACCGTGCATAAAAATAAAATATATCTTACCAGCGAGGTCTTTGAAGCTTCCATATAAACCAAACATACACGCATACTAGAAAACATTAGCGTGTCCATTTTCGCGTATATATTGTCCTTGTATCGGCATTATAAAATCGTTTTGCCTTCTTCCTGTTCCCGAGGTCTTTTGGGTCAGTAAATTACAGCGGTGAAGGAACTTCAACAAACCTGAAAAAAAAAACCAATCCATGTATTTCAATAACGACCATCCTTATTGGTCCATCCTTATAGAACCATCGAGTTAAACTCTGCAGTGTTTAGAAGCATCAAGTTAAACTTTTCATGGAACAGTGTTATAAATATTTGAGAATGGAATGGAGATGTTTTGGTGCACGTCATTTACAATCCGCCTGCACCGATCCCGCGATCCACGTTCCTCGACTATTTGATAAAACTTGCCTGCTGTCAGTGCTGTGATCAATTTATAAGTCCGGAAATATTTGCCCGCGATTTGCCTTTAGTCCTGTTGATGAAGAAAATGAAATAACATGACCATATTAAAACAAATTTTCACGTCCTCCAAGTACGTAAAAGAAGCTATGTATATTAATTTGTTGCGTGATGTCTTGGAATGGTCCCCATTATAGAATTATTTAATTAACTATAGATAATGCAATTAAAATATTTTGTAAAGACAAAACAATTTGATCAATTCCACATTGTAGATCAGTCTCAAGTCTTTGAAAGAGGCTTATACAGTCATATATTTGATACAAAAAAACAACTTTTGATAGTGTAAACTAGTGTAGAGTCTTTGAAAGAGGTTTTGTAACTGTCAGACTCACATGTTTTGATCAAATAAACTATAAACCAGTATTAAGTTACACTGTCACACAGTTTGATCAAAGAAACTTCGATCCTATATTACGCGCGCAAATTATATATTCAACATGTTTAGATGATGCAATAATACTTGATTTATACCCGTGCTCTTCTGACGGACGGGTCAAAGTCATACGTCATGGTGTGAAATTAAAACGAATACACAGCCATATAATATAGAGCCCTATAACGGATTGTCTGGGATATAATAACTCTAGAAGCAAGCGGAGAATTAAATCTAGGAATGGGTAGATACGAATCTATGGTATGGTACAATATTAATTGTATTATCTCTGTGTAAACTTTGCAATAATATGTGCGATTAAATATATTGTGTTTATCTTGTATGCGGTCTTAATATAACAATATTATATTTTACATATATATATTTATATAACTATATATTCGCATGGATGATGCATTCTTAATTAAGAAATTAACTTTAATCTGCGTTTATTTTGCACACAGTAAAATAAGAAAGTAGAAGGTTTAATATGTCATATTTTTGATATGTCGCCGTTGAGACTAGCTTCCCAGCGGGTGGCTTAAATAACTAAGTTAATTTTAAAACCTACAGTTATTTTAAGACTTATTAAGTTATTAACGGCAATAATGGTTATGAAGTTTGTTAATAAGCGTATAGAGATATTTAAACGGTTAAGAGTTATTTAATAAGATAGTGTACAATTTGGCGACTAGATGTAAATTTATTCAAAAAAATGTTGTATCTGTTTTTCAAGGTGAAAGTTTTAGCCAATCACAAACTGACACAAATACTATACGTGGCGATTTTTCACGACGAAAATTTAAATATGAGAATTTTTATATTTTATAATAATAATTCTTAAGAATTATACAGGTTCACTTCGTCAGATCTATAAAGTTCTGTTGTCAATGAAGAACATGTAATATTAGAAATAGTCAATTTATAGGGAATGTCATGTTGAATGGCTTCTTTCAAGAGGCATTATTATTAAGAGGATGACAATAGATTTGTCGAAACGTACAATTATAATAAAAAATTTTCCTAATAGTGTCCAATCTTCGTCAAAGCATTTGGCTCATTGCTGGAAGCATAAATCACAAATTTAGTTTTGTATGCTTAAATTACTATAACTCCCCCATACATTTGCTAATGTAAGGCAACATTGGTACCGACGGGAGGGGGGGGGGATGGGGGGGGATAACTGTGTAACAAAGTTTAACAATAATTTTTCAACCATGAAAGCATTCGCTATAAATTGAGTTAAATATTCAGCGCTCTGAAACCTGTTTTCCACCAGATGAATTTATTCGCGCGAAGCGATCTTTGTCGGTGTTGCCTGTCACGAAACAGGCTCGCCGGAATGGCCGGACCACAGATTCGATTCTTGTCAATGCGTTCCGACAACGGTAATGGTTCTGGCAAGAATCAGATCATTTCCAGGTAGTTCGTCTAATGTCGTATTTCTTCTAGACATAGATAGGCGAAAGTATTGAGACGAAATTGGCGCAAAAAATAGTGTGATAATTCGCGTCCTCACGTAACGGAAGTACGGCAATATTACATGGACTGTCGCTAGCCGCTTACTGTTACAATAAGAACAGAAAACGTTCAAGATATTCAAAGCCGTTAACAGATCCGGAGAAAGTGTTTAATGTTGATCAGATCCTGAATTTTCCTTTTTCAAATGTCTATCAAAAGCGCGTAAAATCAATGAAAAATTCGACCGTATATTACGGAATTATGTATGCAACAATAAAATATGCTTGGCTGTATTTATGTTACATCAATACATGTTTCTAAAACGACAGATAATATAAATTATAAAATTATGATTCCATAGATTTTCTTATAATGTTTCTCAGTCTTTTGGAATATGGTTGTCCCCGAGCAAAGCGGAAAAGTCGAATACGAGCGCGAAAGGCTGCCGGGAATCGCTATGAAAATGCATTAATTTGTTAGCGATTCTCAGCAGCCTTTCGCGCTCGTATTCGACATTTCCGCTTTGCTCGTGGACAACCTTAATTGAAATAGCTGTATGATGCAATAGGTGATTCCCATTATAAAACTATAAGCAAGGAGATGCAAATAAATCACCACAGCTAGAAAGAGCATACTAAAATCAGTAAAATTGCAGAGTTTGGCTGCGAAATGTTGTAAAATGAGGAAAATATAGCCTTGCAAAGTTCGCAAATTTTGTATACTTTTGTATTGCGTGCGGAAATTGCTACCATTTCGGCCCAAATGTGGCGGCATTTTCCGCACGCAATACAAAAGTATACAAAATTTGCGAACTTTGCAAGGCTATATTTTCCGCATTTTACAACATTTCGCAACCAAACTTTGCAATTTTACTAATTTTAGTATGCTCTTTCTGGGAATATACTTTTTCCAAGATAAAAATTAGTCTAGAATGGGAATTGTCTGTTGCGTGCCTGGTTCTAACTATGCACGACTTCAGAAGAACAGCGCCCGAAAGGCATCACGCATAATTTGTCTCATGACTCTAGTTCGTCTGGATAGTAATGGGGGCCCGATTCCAGCTATATGGACTAAATTTTGATCAAGGCAAGAAGGACGAAATCCAACACCACAGCTAGAAAGAGCGTCTTCGAATGAGTAACACTGCAAAGATTGGTTGCGAAATGTTGTAAAATGAAGAAAATCTAGCCCTGTGAAGTTCGCAAATTTTGTACTGATACATTTGTATTACGTGCGGTAAAAATAACCACTTTCGGCTCAAAAATGGTTATTTTTCACGCGCTA